>JAJHPC010000013.1:1427500-1542500 GCA_024447665.1 Juncus inflexus | reverse complement strand
GAATGGTATGCTGTAATAAAATGTTCAATAAAATTTTTTGTCTAATTTTTTTTACAAGGTACAATTATGTTATGTTGAAGGAAACTTTTTATTTCAACAAAAACTTGTTAAAATATTTAAAAGTTATAAAATTGCAAAGCAAAGTAGTCTAGAATTACAAATAAGACCTCAATTTTGGTTTCTACTCAGTAATAGTGGTATGATTGGTACAAGTTCAAATATTGATTTGCTACCATTTTGATTGGTACAAGTTAGTATTTAGATTGCAATATTAATTTGGGATGTAACATAAGCATGACTCTTATTTGGATTTGGATGTAGTAGAAATCTGAAGTTCATTAGGAGTAACATTCAACCAATAATTCAACATAACACTCAAATAAAATGAATACACAATATACACTAAAACTTACAAATTACATTCACACAAATCGATTATACTTAATCCATTACATACATACATATAAGCCTATGCAACAAACATTCAACAATCTATACCAGTATTCAACAAATATTAAACCCCACCTCACACACACAAAAAATGCCACATCAGCCACAAGTACAACCAGTAACGCCATATCATAAATTCATGACAGATGAGTCAGTCTCCTGCGGGTTAAACAGCTAACATGTGGTACCATTTAATGCAGTCGAATCAGATTAGTCTCCTACTGGGTTTAGGTATGAGTTTGTGGATCCGGGTTGACCGCGCTTTATTTTCTCAAAATAATATAATCCATTTAGTAAAAGAAATTCCTATTCATCAAAAATAAAAAATAATAAAAATAATTCACATATATCTAAAACGAAAAAAAAAGATAGTTAACTTTTTCAATAAAATTTATTTTAAGTACCGGATTTTTTAAATCCTTATGGCAAGCATCAACAACCGGCGAAAATATGAAGTCGCCAGCCCCTATATTATGCCCAAAATGCCCCCTTGCATAAATAGCCCCTATGCCTTATAATTATGAAAATAAACTATGAAAATAACAAATAATTAACCATAATACGATATAAATCAACTTTATTTCATATATAAAAAATCCGGCGTCACCCCGATTATAGATTAATTAATCTCTAATTCTCCAAAAATCAACAAATATTTAATAGAACAAAATTGGTTTAAGAATTACAAAGTCGAAATTGAAAAAGAAAGGGAAAAAATATTGCTCCCTCAAGTCAGCGAAGAGCAAAGGAAGAGAGAAAACGTCGATTGGTTTTAATTCACACTTCTTTCCATTAAACTTCTTTTTCAGTACTGAAGGTTTTTCTGCTCGGTCGGTTTTTCCAATAGGTACCTGCAAAAATAAATAAATAAATTGCTTTTTATTTTTTAAATGAAGTCAAATATTGTATAAAATATAAAAAAAAATGAAAACCCCTTATATTTTCTCAAGTTTATAAAAAAAACCCTTATTTTTGAAATTTAAAAAAAAAACTACCTCTGACTTTCCAATTTCTGAAAATGCCCTAATTTTTTCAATATAAGGCAGGTCTATATCAAAGTTTAGCTAAATTAACCTTAACTAGGCCAAATTAATTAACCCTAATTAGGCAAAATTCAGCTTAATTAACCGCCTGTGCCTAATTAGGGTTAATTAAACTGAATTTTGGCCTAATTAAGGTTAATTGAGCTGAATTATGACCCAATAAAACATTCATATTAGCACCAACTACAACTAATTATAATCTAATTGAAACTAATTAAGACCCAACAAAACCCAATAGTCACAATTATATCCAATTAGCCTTAATTGAACAACAATTGAGGCTACATGAACCTCAATGACCGGAGAGAGTGATAGGGAGCTCGAGCTCCAGAGGTGACATGTGAGAGATGGGAAGAGTAACAAATGTCGAAATTCAGATACAATGCAAACAATCTTTTTTCAATATCAAATAAACCCTAAACAAATAATCCCATATATAACATGTCAACTATGTCTATGTCTACGCCTTTTATTTCCATCCTCACTAATCACTATAATAGCCATTTGAACCAACTCCATTTGACCGTGCATCATGTTAGCATGAGAGTGAAGAAACTAACATCCACATCCATGAAGCAATTTCATTCAAGGTCTCGGAGATAATCTAGTATGTTGATTTCTGTCCTGAGGCTGATGTGGCATAATACTAGAATGCTCGCACTGACCTGTGCAAGAGCCGCGGAGCTGGAGAGCTTGAGGCCCTTTTTCTTGACAATGAAGCTAGCTCCAATGAAAGCGCTTGATGCAACGGCTAGTAAAACCCCTTTCAAGTTATCAGCGAACAGTCTGGTTGAGCTCATCACCGGTTACTGGCGAGCCACATGTCGCACATGGATTGGGGTAGAGGATAGAACAGCAGAGACAAACGAGAGGGAATTATAACAAATGATAAGAGGTATTTTTGCAGTCGTTTTACACTTACCAAAAGAAATTTATAACCCTAGACTTAATTACAATATAGTAGACAGTGGAAGTAGGGGTCGAACCACAGAGACCTATTTAGACTAAACTAGGTGAAAATGTTACTTCTCTAATGAAAATGGACTTAACAAAAATAGAAAACTAAAACAGAGAGAAACTAAGACCGTAAATAAAACCAAACACAAGACCTAAAGCAAGACACACAATTGGGGGGGTTGTTGATTGGTTGATTGCAACAAAATGAAAGTAACAAGTAAAGAGGAAACTTAGAGTAAAAATCAAGAGATGTGGTGGTTTTGTGAATTGAGGCATAGTTTTGGGTAGTGAATTTGTGTGTAGCTTTATCCTTGACTATAAAAATGAATTTGGAATTAACCTTTTAAGTGCAGTAAGATGAGCTCTAACCAATAAATAACTCAAACAAAAAGATAGGGTTTTAGTTTAGATGAGCTCGTAAATAAAAACACTAACCTACTTGAATATCATAACCAATTCAATAGAAACCATTGGTTATTTAAACAAATCAAAACCTCCTAAACAATGAGCTTGTTCAGAACTGTTTAGATCGTTGTGAGTTATTTGCACTTGGCTATTATTCAAATTCTAATGGAGGCTATTGAGCAAAGCAACCATAGGAATTTTGTGGCCCTTGTTAATTACTATTGAACATAGAACTGACCGAAATAGACTTAAAATAATTCATTGAGCATGAAAGATAATAAGCAAGTGAAAACAGAATAATAACCGTTCAAATGAAATTCATTATTAATGGTCTCAAAAGTTACAACACAAAAACATAAACACTAACTATGCCTCAAAAGGCTTACTCGAAATACGTGGAAAAGAAAGAAAATAAAATAATGATAGAACCCATTAATGAAGCACGGATGGAAGAATGAAGCTTGCTTGACTTGCCCAACTCCAAGAGAGAGAATGATGAAGTTCAAAAGGTGAATAGAATATATGCCTTGCACCTGGTTATAATGCCTCTCAAAAGGTGATCATGAGGGATGAATGAAGCCCCATGCAAAGAGTGTGAATGAGCATGGCAAAAACATGAAGAGTGAATGCAAAGTGCATGATAGATCTGTCCAGAAGATGGTCAATTTGGGACACGTATATCTCTGAATTGGGCTCTGGTGATATGGAATGAATTGTGGGCCTTGTTCGCTTCTTTCCAACAGTATATAGTATGCATATAGAGAAGGCCCAGATTGTGAGTTATGGCCGAAATAAAGTAAGCCTATGTCGGCAGGTCCGAGTCTTGATTATTATCTCCATCTTGTGCTCCAATATCTTTTCTCCAAGCTATGCTCCATCCAAATTGCACCTGAAATTACATAAATATCTCATTAGTAGTATCAACATTCAAGTTGTGATTATTATCCATATGTATAGGGTATAAAATGTATATAATTAATGACTTATCAACAAACAACAAGGATGAACCTTTTTGATGCCATCTTGTACCGCCAAACTCTAAATCGAACTATCATGAATTAAACTGTAATAACGAAATATACCTTATTCCAATTTGTGCACCGAATCAGAGATGCCATCCTTAGTTGCAAAGTAGATTTTTTAGAATATCCAGAATCCCATAAAAAAATATGTTGAATTTCTTCTTTTGATTTCTCTTCTCTCAACTTGATGGGATATAGGAAAATGGTTCATTGATTCTATCATTCTAAAGATCAGATTGTTTATATAGCCAAGTGACAATCTTTAACCGAAATACACTTTTATCTATAAACACCTTGTGACTCTTAATTAGTTATTTTTATTTCACTCTATCATAAAATATAGAAATTACTCTATAATTTTTATACATCAAATGTTACAGTCTAATTTGGCACATTAATACTTAATATATTATTAACCAAAATGATCATTTTATTATAAGTATATAATAATATAATACATATAATTATTTTATATATAAGTTCAAAGTTGAATTAATGATTCAACATAACAACTAGAACAAGCCTAGAGGAGTCAAACAACATTTCTCCGGCTGTCTCCGAGACAAACATTTGCCAAGTGGCGAGTCAATCTTCCTTCTAGTCTGGGCCAATCAAATAAGATGCGAGGTTTTCCAAATAAGCTCACTAACATTTCTTAATATTATGCGTACAGGCTTAAAAGCAAAAAAGTAAAATTACATAACTTTTCTTAATATTTAAAACAAAATATTAATTTTAGGGAATTTTCAAAAAAAAAAAAAAAAAACCAAACTTTTCTCAATATTTCAAAACACCCCCTAACTTCTTAGATTTTCAAAAACCCTATAAGTGATTTTAGTTTAAAAAAAACATGGTGTTAAGTCGGTGTTAAAAGTTAACAAATTGGGGTTAAAAGTTTTCTATGGTCCAAAATATCCGTATTATTTTCATGTTTAATTTTATTAATTATTCTTTGTGTTTTCTAATATGAAAAATCATAAATTTAAAATAATAATTAACACGGAAAATAATAAATTTTAGTAACCTCAATTATTTTAATATTAGAAAAAAATAACTATTTAAAGTAGTAGTTTAACATATAATTAACAAAAAATAAATACTTATTAAAATAATAAATTAGTAATAATTAATAATAATTAGTATAAATTTGATATGATAATATACTTTGTAATTAATATAAATTAATATATAAATTGACAAAAAATTAATATATTATCTGTTATTATATTATTAATAATATGTTAATTATTATTTTTGATGTTTATGTGAATTTTATATTAAAAATTATCATATATATATATATTATGCTAATTATTGTTCAATTATTTAGGATTTTTATATTATGAAACATAAAGAATTATTATTAAAATTAAACATGACAATAATATGGGTATATTTGTCCATTAAATTGTTTTCCAATTATACACACATTTTTACAAAAAATACTCATAAAACACAAAAGGGGTAGTGATATTAACATGAAAAACTATTTTACTGTTTTAATAACAATTTGAACTTTAATTTTTATAGATCAACACTATTTAAAAGTAAAACTTCAGAAGTTTCGGACGACAGAAGGAACGGTGCAAGGTCGAGCTCAAGTGGGTATGCGACTTTTTTGTTGATTTTGCTCATTTTATGGCCTTCCACCACCATCACCCTTCCACATTAGAACTAGTATTTTGGCTGGGAATGACTTTGCTACATATTATAGTAGTGTTCTTTTTTTTTTGGAAAGAAAGTGAAAGGGTTGTTTTGTTTTTTGAGTTCATGAAAATGGGGAATATGTTTGTGTTGAGCTAATATATTGTAAGAATATAACCAATTACAAAAATTAAGATATTTTTTGGTTGGTGGTTTTTTTGGGGTAGGAATGTGAGGTTCTTTCTTGACTTTTGGAAATTTGAAATATTGAGTTTTTTTGTAGTTAACGAAAGGTTACAGAAGGTTTTTTTCTAATGAATGGCAATTATATGAATAAAAACGGAGTTTTTTTTTGTTATATTATTTTGTGCTTTATTTTTGATAATTTTTCGTTACAACTTTTATCTCGTGCACCCTTCATTTTATATCCGTTCATAAAGTTCAGCTGAACTATATTGCAATCATGTGTTCAATGAAACTTGCTTAGAATGTTGGTGGCAAGAATTACCGACTCTCCCAAGCTCGATGGAGAAGAAGACGAGGATGGCAGATATTCATGCATGGGATTGATTTCACTCCCGCTTGTTTACTTCCTAGATGGGATGGGAGTCACCTTCCTCATCTCTCTTTTGCATCGTCAAATCAGTATGAGCTGATAGCAAATGATTTTGAGATAAAAATATATTTGTTGGACAATGTACATTTGACATGTATTTTCACATATTCGCATAACACATATGCATTAGTCAGCATATGTGATTGCATATGAATGTTCCTTTTTATTTTTTATGTTTTTTGTATCATCCTAGTTTCTCATTATGCTGGTGAAAAAATATAGAAGAAAAATTAGGAAGAATTGACTCCAGTTGACTTTGTTGGTAGAAATTATTCTGTGTGTCACACAGTTTAAGAAGGATCTTTTCTCTCTCAACTGTTAAATTATTCTATCACATGTCAAGAAGAAGGGTCTACTCTCTCTCTCTCTCTGAGACAATTAGGGTACAGTTTGTTCTATATTATTCTTCATCTTTCTTATTTATTTCTTTTTTTTTTTATCTTTTTTCCTTTTTTGTCGATAGTGAAGCTCGTAGGCTCTGTCGGCTCTCCAAATAGGCGACGCAAGATGTTACATCTTATGCCAGTTTTGCAATGTTTTGTTTTTTGTCGTTGGTGTATAAATTATATGGATTTTGCTATTATATTTTGAATGAACTGTTCACTCAGGCCGCTAATTTTGAAAAAAAAAAAAAGGTGACGAAAAGAAAGATATTATCAATTTTAGTGCTAAGTTCTTGATTTGTGGATAGGAGACTTGGAGTTGGAGATGAATGGAAAAATAATGTTGGAATGGTATATTTGTAATTTGAAGTGATAAATGGTTTAGTAAAATTTTTGGATGATGTGAGCCAACTCTTTTTCTTTTCCTCTCAAATTCCAAATCATCTCCATAAACAAAACTCTCTCAAAGCAGAAATCATCTTCACAAAGCTCTTCCTACTTTCAGAAATTTGAGATAATGAGTTTTTTTTGTAGCTAATGAAAGGTTGCATAAAAGGTTTTCTTGTAATGAATGACAATTATATGAATATAAATGGAGTTTTTTTATATTATTTTGTGAATAGTTTTTGATAATTTTTTTTGTTACAAGTTTTATCTCGTGCACCCTTTATTAGGTATCCTTCACACAATGATGTTGATAGATTGCAATCACGTGTTCCATGAAACTTGCTTAGAATGTTGGCGGCAAGAAATACCGACTCTCCCATCTCTTGTGTATTGAAAAGCTATTTTTAAGTCAAAAAATATTTGTGTAATGATTTTAATGGTTTATTTATTTTTTCTTTATTTCTAGATCTTTGTACAATGATACTTGTGAAAATATGAATATGCAGAGAAATAATGCATATGCACAATGTGTGTGGCATATGCAAACAACTTGTCTAAAGAAAGGTGTGCTTGAGTCACCTGATACCTTTAAAACTCCGATCGCACTATCAGAATCCACCGTTGAGTCTGTTTGACCGAGTCAATGATGATGCACATATGGGGATCCTCTTTGTTAACAGTCTCCTTCCGCACCAAATCACATTATGGAAATTTCTCTCTCAAAGGCGCTCAATATTTACAGAGATTATGCCAGCCAACTTGTTGCAGATGACCTGGGCAAACTGTATATACTCAAAAATGATCAGGGCGTACGGTTTGTGGAGGCCTTTATTTATGAAATTCATGATAACATCATGCTTTTGGAGAAACTATGTCCCCGCTTGCAAACCATTGATGGGGCGGAAGAGTTTTCGCAACACTAATCATATTAGATTAGTAAATAAGCTAGACATCCCCTACTCCAATCTGGCAATTTTCTTGACAACACGAAATATGTGAACGGTCATTTGAAACGTCTCATCTTAATTCTCCTTTTTCTTAAACAGCTCAAATGCACAATAATTGCCCTCTTCGATGTTATTATCATATATGAAATATTTCAGTTAAGATGTCAACGATGATAGTTATACGTACGATGAGAACACGAACAGTCGTGCTTGCAAGTCATCTCCCATGTATTGAGAAGTTATTTTTAAGTCAACAAGGGTAATGATTTTGATGGTTGTATTTTTTTTCTTTATTTTCATATCTTTGTACAATTATACTTGTGAAAATGCCAATATGCTGAGAAATAATGAATATGCAAAATATGTGGAGCATATGCAAAGAAGTTGTCTAAAGAAAGGTATGCTTGGGTCGCGTAACACCTAAGTTGGAATTGTATAGCTCCATTTACTTTTTTATAAGCAACATTAAAACGTGATCCATTCTTAAGAAAACAAGGGAATTGAGGGAGGGGAGGTGAGAGCGTCATTGTCATCAAATCGAGAGAGAGATTAATTGGTAAAAATGAAGTGCACGAGATAATATACTAAAAAAATATTATTAAAAAATTAAATGAAACACAAACATAATATAATCAAAACACTTCAATAATATTTCTTTTAATGTCAATTCTTTATATAAAAAAAAAGCTTTATCTATGCAATTTTTTCTATCTTTTAAACTCTCTCAGATTCTAAGTAACTCGCTTATATCTCTTCTAAACTCTACCGATTCATTTGAGAAGAAAACATAACAAAATAAACTGAATTAATAAAAATTCAAAATGAAACCGGCATTTGAGGATCATGGTCGCAGGAGACTACCCGTGAAAATGCGAATATGCAGAGAAATAATGCATATGCAAACAATTGGACTAAAGAAGCGAGTGCACGAGTTGTATGACACCTTTAAAAATCATATAAGTTCTATTTTTTTACTTTTACTTTTGCCTTAAAAATTTGGAAAATTTGTAGAAAAAATTAATACAAAACAGTAAGTTTATTATCTAACAAGGAGTATACACAATGGACAGAGGAATCTTCTATATTATTTTAAAATTGTTTATTTTTCTTTTATTTTTTGTAATATTTTAATAAATATTTATATTTGATTAATTTCTTTTTCTTTTTGCACTAACTAAAAACATTAGGAAAGGGCAACGAAGAGCTCCCCCCACTTATCTCCTCCTCCTACCTACCTCACTTCAACCGGCCACCAATACAATTCTCAAAATGCAGATGAATGAATTGGTAACTCCTTATTTTCGTATAAACTCCTTGTGTTGTCCAACTTCGGCAAGGCCATGGAGCAGTGCGGTAGGCAGCAGTAGGAAGAACTATGTCAAGCAAGTCTGTATTTTGAGTTGTTCGACTTTTATTTTTATATTTGATGAACCTCGATTTTCTTCCTTTTTGCGTGCTTTGGATATTAGTAAAAAAAACATATTATGATCTAAACTAAAATAATTGTTATTTTCTTTTTTTTTAATGGGAAATAATTGTTATTTTCAGTTACAAACTTAGGTGTACCATTTTATTATGTCAATTTTATCTTTGATATTTTATTTCTCAAATATATATGTTCATACTCAGACAGATACGACACGACGTGCATCTAAGGATTGAGTAAATGAGAGATTTGTTATTTTGAATTGCATATTCAGATGTATCTCATTTGTCATGCTGTTTTATCTTTGATGGTTTATATTTGATAGAAGAGCTTATATTTTAAATTATAAATGTATCCACTTATACTTAAATATATCCAACGCTGTTTTATCTTTGATGTTTTATATTTGATATAAGAGCTTATATTTTAAATCATAAATATATCCACTTATACAGTTATACTTAAATATACCCAACACGTATATGAAAAGTAACTATTGGTGGTTATTTCAAAGAGGTGGATTTGACGGTCTCTTAAGCTGCGTTTGGATCGCGGTAATGTTACATTACCATTGGAATAACATTTCCGGGAATATTATTGACTGGAATGTGATTACCCCATGATGAGAATATTGTTGTTTGGATGAAAAATTGAGATGATTGGGAATATTATTATAAACTAATGCATATATTATTTTTTATTACCTATATTTCTTGCTATTTTTAATATCATTTTATTTCCAATTAAAAACTATTAAAATATCAAATTATGCAAAATATTCATTTCTATATTATTTTATCTTAATTAATATAATTATCATTTTTATTAAAATAAATATAATTATCATTCTAATTTTATTCATTCTTGAGTTATACTTTCTTAAATTTAAAATATATAGCTCATTAAATTTATTTAAAAATATAACTATCATTTTAATATATAGATTTTTATTATTATTTTAACTAAAAAATAATTATTAGTTTAATAATTATAATTAATATATACATAAATAATTTTAAATAATAATAATAATAATCATTTAAATATAAGAGCATTTTTGTAAATTGCATTGGAATGTAACATTCCCACCAATTTTGGTGGGAATCACTTTCCCATGAATATGGTAATATTGCATTCCCATGATAATCTAAGATTACCGCTACGTAGGATTCCAATGCAATCCCAAACATGGGAAAGTGTGATTCCAATACTCCAATATTCCCATGGGAATCACTTTTCCATCTTCTTGGTTTTAGGGGAACTTAGGAGAAGGGAAGTTAAGGGAAAGATTTAACCATGCTTGGTTTGAAGGTAAGTTAGGGAAAAGAAAGAGAACTAAGGGGAATTAAGAGAAATGGAGATGTCAAGTATGACATGAAATGGAGACAATAACATTAAATCAATTTTATTTTATTTTTTTAACTTAACATAACATATTTTATCTTCTAAAATTTAAATCGAACACTCATATTTTTCAATCATCTATATTCTAAAATGATAATGTATCAAATATATATTAAAATTATCATGTTTAAAATAAACATTTTTGTAAAATAAAAAATTGCATATTCCATAAAATTTATTGAAAAATAATAATTTTACAATATATATGTGTGATGATATTAGTATCATATTAAAAAAAAATTGGAATGTTATGATAATTTTGTTATATTAAAAATTATGAATACTTATATATAGAAAATTTGGTTAAAAAATATATTTATTTTAAACCTTTTTTAGTTTAATTAAATTTTCTCTCCATTTATCTTTACTTTCCCTTCACCTAAACCAAGCCTAAAGAAGAAAACTCTTTTACCCTTCTTTCCCCCACCCATTCCCTAACTTCCCTTCCCCTAAGTTCTCAAACCAAGCAAGCCTTCATTTTGCTTCCTCTCAAAGAAAAGTTTTAAGGGTCAATACATGTGAGATACGTATTTCTCATAAAACAATACAAAAAAATCCCTCCAAAATAAAATAATACATGTTAACACATGTGAACATGAATAGGCTTCCTTCAGTCGTGCTTCACATTAATTCAATGCAAAATCAGACCTCAACTTCAAACTAGAAAATCATTCTTTTCACTATAACATTCCTTCAGTCAATGCAAAATCAGACCCCAATTCAAACCTAGAAAATAATTTTTAAATATAATGTCTCCATCATACCATTTCCACTCAAATTTCTAACCCAAAACAATAAAAATCACAAAACCTTCCATAATTAAAATCTCAAATACAATACAAAACAAGCATCTTTCAATCAATCAAAACCCTAAATAATTCCATCAACATTTCAACTATGTCTACGCCTTTTATTTCCATCTTCACTATAACTTTCCCACCTATTATGATCGAGCCGACTAATATCCGCCAGCTCAGCAATCGCTAACAAATATTGCGTCAGATTAATCAACTCTCTGTCAGAATTTCTATTCAAATGGGCCTTTCTAAAAGGCCTAATTACAAGCCCGTTTTGCGGGTTCATCACAAAATTCCTCCTCAAATCGTCAAACATTATCGTATTCCTCTCGCTGTAATACTGCACAAATTACAAGGACCAAAATGTAAAATTAGGAGGGGTGTATTTGTAATTTGTAATGGGGAAATTTGCAAAGAGGTCCCTGGATTATTGGAAATTGCAAAATAGCCCATCTATTCTATAATAACTCAAAAGATAGTCCATTCTGTTATGTTTTGGCTCGTTTAGTGTTTATGCTAAAACAACTTAATACATATATTGATCCTATTAATATTTAAAATATACATTTGTGTTAGATTAACGCTTTAAAACACTATCTAATAGTTTCTTTTCCTTTTCAACTTATTATCAATCTTATCAAAATCCCCTGTGATATTTTAGATCCTTGAATTAATAAACCAAACATTATAGTTCTTTTCAGTGAAGAAACTTTTCCCCCAAATCAAACTATTTTTTTATAAAAACCTTGAAATTCAAGAGACCTTGAAGACAAATTGATTTGAAAATTCTATTGTGAATTATTGTGCATTTAATTAGAAAGATGAAGTATCTGGTTTCTTGGAAATTTGGTACAAATAATTAAGAAAATCAAAAATTTCCTCTCAAATTTAGTTGAAGTCACTTTAAGTTACCACTAATTATAAAAATTTCAGTCTTTTTATTCAGTACCGTTTTAATTAATTTGTCAATTTGTCCCTTATTTCTGCTGTAATTGTCATTTTAGACAAAGGGGAGATGAAAAAAATGTTATGAATAATGAATCATGGTTATGAAAATTATGATGGTCAAATGTTATGAATTATGGTTATGAAAAATTATGGATTATCTTGTATGGTTAATGAAGTTTTAGATTTTTATGGTTGGTTATATTTTTTTCGGGTTAAGGTTGAATGACATGGTTTCGGTAGATGGTGCAAAATATTCTTTCTTTCTATTCAACAGAATATCTCATATTGAAAATCCATTTATCTAAGTTGGGTATTTTCATTATAAATATATATTTGCAGAGATTTTTATTTTCAAACAAGAAATCAAAAAAGTTATTGGGTTCTTGAAATTTTCCTTTTTAAAAATTTTGAAGAGTAGAGGGTCTTTAATTGCAAATTCCAAAAAAAACAAGGGCTTTTTTGCAATTTATAATAATTTGAGGGGTGAAATTGTAAAATTACTGACCTGAGGGAACAGGCCCCAAATGAGGCCCAAAGGCTTGCAATCAAATGTACCGTATTTATCAGACTGAACAGTGATCATTGCAAGATGGTCTAATAATGCCGTTATTTTGTAATTAGGGTTTGTCAATACGCCCAATTGGTTCATTTTTAATTCCACCCATTTCATACTACAAAAAAATAAAATATAAAAACTTTTAAGAATTTAAAATTAAAAAAATTATATAAGTTATCTTTTTATAAAAGACTTGCCTGGTGGCGGACCAAATAATGATGTCATATTCAGCATAAACAGCTGTGAGAAATTCATGCAAATCTGTACATAAAATAAATAAATAATTAAAATGATGAAGGGAATAATAAAGGGCAGAAATGTAAATTTTGGACTTACAAGGGCGCATAAGCTCAAGCGGGTTTTCAGCTGGAGATCTATGATCAAATAATGTATAATCAATGTCTAATACAAGAAGCTTCTTTCCCTCTCTGCATGGATTTAAAAGCTTCATCTGTATAAACAAAGAAAGAAAATCATATAAATAATCAAATAATGATAATTAATTAGTTACTCAATTGATTAATTAAGTTGGAAAACCTTGTATTGGGCGATTCTTCGGCTCAATTTCTGCTTATTTACGTCCTTATCTTTTATATCGACAACTTCATCTTGCCCCATTTCAAAATCATCAATAATCTCTGGCGAATCAGCTTGATCCACTATTATCTCATCTTCCACCGTCCTTCAATCCAATCCAAACAAAAAAAAAATCAAAATCAAACCCCAAATCAAACAAAACCCACCATTATTAAACATTAAACTTCAATTCTCACTTACCCGATCATGGTCATTTTGTCGGAAGGTTTGAGCCCTAACTGAGATATCAAAATCAAACAAAACACACCAATTTAAACAACTTAAATTCTCACTTACCCAATCATGGTCATTTTGACGGAAGGCTTGAGCCCCAATTGGGATATCAAAATCAAACAAAACCCACCAATTTAAACAACTTAAATTCTCACTTACCCAATCATGGTCATTTTGACGGAAGATTTGAGCCCTAACTGAGAGATCAAAATCGAATCGTCGTTTAATTTGGACGCGAGTTTCGGATACAAGAGCTTCTGGCGTTTCGGAAGGACTGACGTGGCCTCGCAGATGCGGCGCTTGAGCTCCGCCACCGAATCGTCGGCGCAAACCCGCACGACGTACTCGTTGCCGCTCCATTTGACGGCGAGTGTTAGCTCCTCCACTCCGGAGTTAGGGTTTGAGGGAGATGGATCCATGGCCATGGGAGTAGTTGTTCTTTTAGTTTTTTGTGTTTTCGTGTTTTGATATGGTTTTGGAGGTGAGGCAGAAAGAGAGAGAAAGAATGGAAATTTGATGGGCTTGTTATGATTTTTATTTGGGCTGTTTAATATGCTTAAAAAGATTTATTTAATTTGAATTTTGATTAGGTTCATTTAATATTCTTATAAGTTTGATTTAATTTTGATTTTTATTTAGGCTATTTAATATGCTTACATGATTTATTTAATTAATTTTTATTTTTATTTGGGCTATTTAATATTCTTACAAGTTTTCACTTTATTTTGATTTTGATTTGGGCTATATTTAATTTCTTAGAAGGTTTTTTTATTTGGAGGCTGGATTTTGATTTTCTTTTATTGTTTATTTTTAAAAAAGAATAGTAGAGAGCACTTAATTTTGGGCTAACCACACCATATTTGGGGGAAATTTTTATTTTGAACTAAAATATATATATATATATATATATATATATATATATATATATATATATATATATATTAAATTGCGATATATAAATTGCTAGCAATGGATTGTCTTTTTTTGTAGCGGATTGCGGTAGCGGGCGCTATTGCGGCGCTATGGCCTGATAGCGGATGTGCAGTATAATTTATAATTTACGTAAAATTTCATACATATTAATGATAAAAATATGACCATAATAAAATTTTAATACAAAAAACAAAAAAAATCCAAATACCATAAATATTAAATAAAACGAAATTATTCAGAGTGCTCAGTTTTTGGAATGCCCAGAAGTGCTCACCATATAACTTTAACTATACACATATATACTTGCACTTGGATATACCTTTTGTGTTTACAAATATATATTTTTTTAAAATATACCTTTTTGTAATTTTGCTATACCTTTTGTGTTTACAAAAATATTTTTTTGTAATTTCATCATACCTTTTGTAATCGGGAACTGTTGGGTGCTCCAAAATACTAGCACTCCATATCTGAACCCTTAAATAAAATAGTAAAATTATTTATCATAAAATACCATACAAAGTTCACTGTCCATAATTAAACATCCAAAATAAACACATGAATATTAATTATCCGAAATAAGTAAAAAAAAAAAATACAAAACTAACACTTTTAACGCTATAGCGGCCGCTATAGCCGCTGTTTGAACGCTATTTGACTGCTATAGCAGCGCTATAGCGCTCGTAGCGCTCAAAACGCTATTTTAGCTATATTTTCGTTGCGTATTGCGTTTTATGGTCGAAATCCACAATTGTGCGCAATTGCGGCGCTATAGCCCCGCTATTTAAAACACTGATATATATATATATATATATATATATATATATATATATATATATATATATATTCCATATTCTATTCTCTACAACTCAAAATGATAAATACAAAAATATTGTGCCATATTTCAGATATTTCAATGTATTTATATATTTCTTTCATCTACTTTTAGCTAAATTGAATTGAAAGTGGACTTATATATTTCTTTTTCTTTTTTAATAAATTGAGGAGTGCACTCGTTTAAGAGAATGTAAAAGAAAAAAACTTGTATATCTTTATATCAACTTTATAGGACAATACTTATTAGGAAACTCTTTTATATCCATAATATAACCAGGGACCTTCGAAATATTGGCCTAAATTGAAATTTTCAAATAACTAGGCTTGATGCTTTCAAATGATATATAATACCATTGTACTAAACTGTTGGCTCACTTTTGTAAGAATAAATCAGGAAAAAAAATGTTTTTACTGATAAATATACTCGTTGCCCAGTTATTAACTTTGCAACTCTTTTGTATGCCTTTACAAACTACTGTATTTTGTGACATTTCCTTAAAAACTAAAGGTAATGACTAATATCAACAAATAAAATAAATTAGCTCATTTCAAATTATTGTCAGAAATGTCATGATCACTTTCCATTCAAAAAAAAAAAAATATCATGATTACTTGATTTTGAGAAAGTAGTTCATGATATACATGCAATAGTTTGTTACTTGAATTGATATGATAAAAAACAATTAAAAATCATACTTTTAATATGCATCTTCACTTCATTTATATATATTAAAAGAAAGCTTAGTTAGATGTAAAGGAAAATAGTTATGACTGCAACATGCCATGCATTACGTCATTTATATTAATCATAAAATGTTGGAGAAATTGAGTATGTCTTTTTTTGTTTGCCAAATTTGTTTATTCTTTCATCTACTTTTAGCTAATGAAACTATATAATTATTTATTATTGATAGATTATAAAACAAGTCGAATAAATAGTATAAAACAAGAAAACCAACCAATAAAATCCTTAAAAGGGAAAAAATAAAAAAACAAATAATATCCTCGCTTTTAGAAAGTGCTCACATGTGTAGTATAAAATAATATCTTATTAACAAATAAAATATCCAGCAATTGTTCTTTCCTTTTATAAATGTCCAAGAACTTCAGTAGCTCTTTTGTGATGGAATAAACTTCATTAGTTTATAAGCTAATATTATTTTACTACATTTTATTCATCTTGATATTAAAGGACTGTGTGACTTGAGATGGATACAGAAACAAAAGAAAAACTAGAAAAACTATACTTCCAACTGAAACATGGAAACAAAACATCATATATCTCACTTAAAAACATCTACTGAAATTCCAACTTAAAGCTTAAAAAACATAACATAATCTCACTTACAAAACATAACATATAAAACTTCCACTCAAACTTACCATTGAAAATTAAAACCCAACCTCTCAATCTAGCTTTCAAAACCGGCCAAGCCTTGTTAAGAGAATGATGATGTTAATGTATTGTCGAACCGCTGATGCATCTAGATCATTCAGTGGCTGAATCACCTCTCCACCGCCAAGCATCACGTGGAAGAGAATCCCGGCTCCTACGTAACGCTCCGAGTTAAGACCGAGGTCGAAGGCTTCGTCCCTGAGCCTCTCCACCAGCTCCGTCAGCGGGTCGACTAGCGGGGGCAGGACGACCTCCGGCGCCACAAGGACTACCGTCTCAATGGGAGGCCTGTAGGTGGCGTAGAGATGTGGGCGGTGAAGGTCGTTGAGGTGGGGGAATCTGGGGGGACGTCTGGAGGATGAGGAGGCTCCGGTGTAGGGGAGGAGAGCGATCGGGCGTGTTGGTTGAGGAGGAGGAAGACCGGCCATATTTTGGATGAGGAGGAGGGAGCTCTTTGAGTTTGAGGAGAGAAGAGAAGCAAGCAACTGGAGCTGGAGCTGGAGAAGAAAAAAATGGAGATTGAGAAGAAGAATGCTCAGTTTTGTAAGGAGAATGCTCTGTTTTTATAGGGAGCGAATTCAAGTTGGAGCAGGAGGAGAGAAAGACAGTGCCTGATTTTCCTTTAAACAATTGGTGTACATTTAATGAAAAGACCTTAAAGATAATTTTGCATGGATTGGTGGGGTCAGTCCACAATAAATCTCGGTTGTTTATATACTTAATTATAGACCACGTTCGTACGAGGAAAATTATTACAAGGCATCTTCTCTATTCTTCGTCAGTTCGTTTTAGTCCAGAGAAGTTGCAGACGGACTGATTGTCTGTGAATACAAACTCAATAAATGAACAATATTACAAGAGTTTTACCATAACTAATCCTAAAAGTACGAAAACTATAGCTGCCCGTCGTGTCTATGTTAACTTGAAAGGTTTACCATTTCTTACAAATTACTCATCATATGTTTGCTCCACGTGTTCCGGTTGTAAAGTTTACATGCCATTGTATGCTAGCCTATATTTATAGACTCACAGTCACAGAGCCTGGCGCCCAAGTAATCTATTTTCGAATTTATATTTGATGTTTTAATTGGGGTATTAAAATTTTAAATGGGTTGTTTGGGACTTTTTTTCTTTTCAAAATGAGGCCATTTTGAGAATTTCAAAAACTATTTCGGTTATTGTTGGCATCTTCCCTAATTTATATGCAAAAGTCTATTAAAATTATCTCTTAAAATAATATTCTCATATAATAGATTTCTATAATATTATTGAATATAATTTTTCTACAACTAAAACTAAAAAAACTTAACAAAACTAGTTCAAGTAATACAATTTTAGAGATGTGACAGAATTTCACTTCATTTTGATGATTTAATGCATACATAAAGAGAGTTTAAATAATGTTACGAAGAGAATTTATTAATACAACTTAAGTTTACACTTACGTACCTTTCAAAAAAAAGATGTTACAGAGAAAGTAGTGTGGAATATTTTTACAAAAATTGTTCTGAAATTCAATTTATATAGGGGCCTAATTGGTTTTTCTCACCCTCACCTCACCTCACACTGACAGACCCGTACTGTGCATAAAAGAGAAAAAAAATGAAGGCGACCTCACGTCGTGGTACATGCATACACTCGCTCATTTTCTTTTCTTGTTTCATCTGTGTACCAAATCCTCCCTTCCTTTAAACCAGTAGTCCAGTACTCTAATAACTTGAGAAAAAGGGACATTAAGAAAAGTACAATTAACTCAAATATATATATATATATATATATATATATATATATATATATTCATCCTAAGCTGCGGACGCCTTAAAGCCCAACTTCTTGTTTCATTGTGTGCCAAATCTTCCCCATTCATCCTAAGCTGCCGACACCTTAAAGCCCAACTTCTTGTTTCATTGTGTGCCAAATCTTCCCCTCCTTTAAACTCATCTCAATTTAATAATTATATTTCATATCGTATATTATTTCGTGCAAACAAGAAACAATCCATGGCTTTTTCTTTTCATTCAAAAAAAAAAAAAAAAAATCCATGGCTTTTTTTGGGTCTAGATCCAGTTCCCTAACACTATGTTACATAGACAAATGGTTCATAAAATATTATAGTATTTTATGTGAAAATACTATTTGTCATCTTAACTTTTTATTATTATAATTACATTTTGATTCTCATATATATTAGTTGACTCAAATAAAACATGATTTTTTTATGAGGATTATTCTCCTATATTGACTCAAATAATCTTCTCGAGCTTAATTGACAAAATCAATCATTTTATTTTGTTGTTAACAATACAATCTAGCATGCAAAAATAGCTATGTGAACTGCATTCAAAACAAATAGCTACGAGAAGAGATGGGCTATGTCGGTTGCCTATATACAAAAAGCAAATATTAACTTATATATAACTTTTAACATCTATATACAGGAGATTGATCCATTATAGTATTCTATAATGGGTGTAGCTAAAAAACATACGTATGTAAAATATATGTTTTTTAGCCATACCCAAAATACGTATTAAAAAAATAAAAATAAAAGTTTCAACCGTACGGATGTAATATATATGTTATGAATATGTTGTAGATTAATTTTCACAAGAATCAGAATATTATATCATTGCTATCATATATCATCAAAAATATGCAGTACTATTCAAAATATATATCGGAATAATAGTTTGATGATACATGATGGTAATGATATATTATTCTGATTCCTGTGAAAATTAATCCACTACATAATATATATATATATATATATATATATATATATATATATATATATATATATATATATATATATATTACATCCATACGGTTGAAATTTGAATTTTTACTTTTTATAACCATTTTACGGATTTTTAAAAAAAACGTATGTTGCGACATACGTATGTTTTTTAGCATTTTCCCTCTATAATTAGCATAATTCCTACCCAAAATAATGCATTAACCGTAATCTTAAAAAAACACATTTCTGTTCTAAAAAATAAAACAAATGCATCCTTTCCCTTCCAATAGTTCTTGAATCACATTCTACAACTTATTCAAATACTTAATTTTCAATTGAGATTATATTCGATACACTTAATCTCTCTCGTGACATGATAATTTGAAGGTACATTTTGATTGACTTTAAATTCGAAAAAAAAAACTTACTAGCTAAAGTAATTGTAACATATATAGTCAATGAAATAAAATAGACCATCCATACAGCCTTAATACACATATTTCATGTAACCAAGGCCGGCCCCACCCTTAGGCCAGCGAGATCCGGGTCTAGGTTCCAAAATTTTGAGGGGTCCAAAATATATTTTATTTTTTATGTAAATATACATGTGTTAAAAAATAAAAAATAGCCCAACGTTTGATAAATCCAAATTTCGAGAGGTCCAAAATATATTTTATTTTCTATGTAAATATAATATGAGACTTGATATATCACGACGGTATATATCCGTCGTTGCACACGGTGGTATATAAAAACTAAAAAAATATATAAACTGAAAACAAACAGTATATAAAAATATGTTCATTAAAACAATATATATTTTTAAAATTTAAAAAACATTATATAGCTTAAATAGAAATGCGAGAAAAATAGTACACCGTCGCTACGGCATCATTACCGCCCCCGTCGTGATTTCTGATTTCTCATATAATATATATGCTAAAAGAATATAAAAATAGATCAACACTTGATAAGTCCAGCAAATACAACCCCCTCAATTTCACCTTCTGCCAAATCGTAAGAAAAACTGAGAAAAATGTAGTAACTCGCGGCTCCACGTCAACCGTTGGCCGGCGTACAATATTGTCTTCGTCTCAATCAGACTAGTGAGTCGCTGCTAAGGCCGTTCAATCACCAGTCATATCTCGCCTCTTTTCTTCTCCTCAATATTCAGTTAATTTGGAGGTGTTGATTAAAAAATTTCAGTGGTATTTTACTATCTTCTAATTGAAAATGTTCTTATTTTTTACGTATGAAATTGAGTTGTTAATTGATTATTGAAAATCGGTGGAAAATGATATTCTATTGGTTATTACGGTTAATTGATTTGAGTTAATTATTAGGAATTCGTATTATTGGAGAATTAGACTTATTTGAATTACTGGGTTGATTATTGGTAAAATTAGAAAGTTAGATATTTGAAATTTGTAATCAAAATATAATATGAAAAATCTTATATTATATTTTTTTATAGTAATTGATATATATGTATATATATATATTGAATTTTTGATTTGAATATTTTAATTTTTTTTAATTTTGAGGTTTTTTTTTTTCTAAATTGGTCTAGACCTCTTGAAAACCCGGGCCGGCACTGCCTGTAACACCTCACATTATTAATAACGATGCAAACTGACTTCTAACTTCTTTTTACAGTTCTAATTTAGAGGGGTTAATAATTCATACCCACAAATATCGCGTGTCCGTTATGTTTGAAAATATGTCCATATCCTTCAAATAGAGAATTGGGTGTTCTTTGTAATAGGGATCCTATTATGTATTAGCCTTGCTAGCAACTCTTCAGGCAACCGTCTACTGCTAATTCAAAAAAATATACAAGTTATATGATTCAACCACTAAACTGAATATTGTGTGTGAAGGAAAATAAGAATATATTTTTAACTAAACAGGTCTTATTGATTTACAAAAGAAAGTAATAACAAAATATGAGGGCCTTAATCTTCGGCCTATATTGTATACCAACTGAAGCCAAGGCGAAGCCATAGTTTAGTTAGAATTATAGAAAAATAACTAAATTTGTATAGGTCTTAAAGTAATAGTCCAGTATGGTCTTGACTCTGTTATCTATTATTTTAAATCTGAATAAATCTCTGCCACTCCTATAGGACAAAATAGTACGAACTCCTCAGCCTGAAAGATCACTCCCTCTTAATTAATTATATCTGAGCTTGTTAGTTACTACAAGGCGACCCGCTGGCTGATATGAGGTTATTTCTTGGTTATTTATAGCATAAATACATAATATAATAACATATAAGGATCTTATTAATATACACACATCATATATTATTACATCATCGAGCTCAACATATTTTTCATGATTTTCTCAAAACATAAACTATACTACTTTCTTGAGTACAAGGAAAGTGAAAACATAGAACTAAACTTACTCTACCACGATATATATACATGAAATGATGAAGTCTTGATGTTTGTCATCATATCAGACTATCATTCCACAAAAGTCTTCCTTTTTACAAACATTATACATATCTTATTTGTTATTATTTGGAGTAGTTTCATTATTGTGCACTGTTAAAAGTAATATTACATAAAGTTAGATGAATGTTTTATGTAAAGTTGATTAATTTAATAATGATAAATGTACCTCATTTTTTGTTTCTTTTTTCCTTTTTGGTCATAAGAACACTCAGCAGATTAGAAGAGTTATCATCACATCTGTAGCATAAAAAATATCAGTAACATAAAATATATTTAAGGAATTTTATTTATCAATCTTTGGCTCATGGTATATTTTTGGTATTTTACTCTATGCTGTCCTTTAATGTGTTCATTTATTGTCATTGTAAGTTTTGTGTCAGTTGGAGTTAACTTTGTTACACCCCGGAACCAAATAGTGAAAAATGGAGGCTAGTTGATTAGTCTCACCTTGAGTAGTGAATGAAAATTGGAGTTACTTAAATATGCTAGTGCATTAACTACTTGCACCAACCAAGCTTAAGCCTTTTTCAGGACAATATGGTGTGGGCCTGAAGGTTTGGCTGGGCCAGTTAATGTACTGGGCTCTGAATACCATTTGTTAGAGTCTAGTACATTAACTGGCCTTAAAGTTGTTACACCCCTGACCCAAATAAAGGACTGAAATGTAACAACCGCCAAAAAGGCATTTAAACAAACATCCACATAATTCAAAATAATCTCCAAATTACATTTATTAAATTTCGCAACCAAAAACAAAATTGAGACTTTAAAGTTCTCGTATTTCATAATCATTATTAAACTAAATGTTATTAAAATTGTGACGTCTCTCCACCCGCAACCCCAAGCTAATAATCCAAACCTGGGCACGAAATAAATATAAGGATGAGTACTGACTCAGTAAGGTATGAAAAGAGGCCCAGCCGCATATACCAAAAATAGAATATTTTGAGTTTGATATAAATTAGGATAGCGAATATAAAATCAAGTAACAAGAGGTTATAAGTATAATATAGTATAATAATTATATAATGATTGTGAAAAATACTTTTATTTCGGGATATTATCTTATTTCACTTTCAACTTCCACACACATAACACACACTAGATCATGCTCTGTGGCATCGAGTACGCGCACAGATACAAGTCTTCCCGAGCTCGTTATTGGGTGATCGGCGGCCCTAGTTTCGCTCTACTAAGTACGGCTTCTCACCTATGTGAATCAGCGGCCCTGGTTTCGCTCTACCAAGTACGGCTGCATTCTCTCAAATACCACTTTTCACACATCTCACTATATCCCGTAATTTACTCAAAATATCTTTAAATATTATCTTTAAATTCTCATATTACTAAAAATATTAATTTGAGCCATATAAGCTCTATCTCATAAATAGAAGTTCTAGATTAAATATTACTATCATTATAGGTACTTATAATATATATAATATTTGTACGGAAGAACAAATATAACCAAAGGGAAAAGTATATGCGGGCAAAACCTTACCTGAATAAATGCAACTAGCAAACTCTCACGCGAAAACTTTGGGTCCCACAAACTCTTCCGCTTCTTTCGCAACTCCCTCAACTTCTTGGTCTTCCTCTAGTATGAACTTCTTCTCACGCGAATCTAATTATTTTAATTAATACTCATTACTAATCGATCTCGAACTTCAAACCGACATGCTTACTTAATCTGATTATTTACGGAAAAAATACTTTCTGGACCTTAAATACAGAAACTAATAATGCCAATGAGTCAAAAATGTCCTAAAACATACAAATCGATTATTTATTTGTGAAATTTGAAGTTATATATTAAAAGTTATGATTAAAACAAATTTCCTTAAAAATCCGGAATTGCAGTCCCAGTTTTCAAAATTCAGATTCCTGAATCTGTCCAAAGATCCAGAATCCAGTTCCAGTTTAGAAAATATACCAATTCCAGATTACTAAAAATCAGTATCTTATTTCTCAGTTTAAAATATTCCTATTTTATTATTATTATTTGAAATCCTTGCTATATTTCTCAAAATAAATAGAATTTACATATAACAGTAATAACATGACAGTCATCTGGTAACCAAAAATTTTATGAAACTAGTTAGTCATAATTTGTATTATAAGAAAATAAATACAATGAAATTCCAATATTAACTAGTCATAATATGATATAATAAAATAGTATCATAATTCCCTATTCTAACATATTCGTTTGTTAAATATAATCTTTTTTTATTTTTATTTTTATTTTTTTTTCATGTCATATAAAAATATTTATCATTACACAAATTAGTTTTGAAAAAATATAATTATGTTAATTAAATAACAGATCCATAATAACAAAATGTTTATAGATTTAATTTCATGAATGCATGCAACAGAACCTAATTATGAAAAATATCGATTCTAATTAATCACACATAAAGTAATAGATTATCTGAATAAAAGGAATTACTCACAATGATAGTTGGACAAGAAAAGAAAAGACTGAATCTGATTGGCTAGAACAAAACAAGGATATGAACTACGTAGACACGATTCGCCTACACCGAGTAATGCCTTCACTATAGGTCTACCAACACCAAGTGCAATTCTCTTCTTATTTTCAAAGGTCAAACTCCTTCTTGGCTCTTGTGCGTGTGCATGGAAATAGAGAGAGGAAATAGAAGAGAGATAATGAAAATGAAAGGACATAAGACTGTCTCTATGTGACAGTATAAAAATGAGAATAACTGCCATCTCATTAATGCCCGATTAACTCAGAAAATAAAACCTCTAATTAACTTAAATTCACGCATTTAAATTTTCTATTAATTCAGATCCAAAAAGGTAGTGTCTACTAAAACACACTTTTTGGAACGGACAGAAAAAGAAGCGTAACAGCTAATATTTTGCCATCTTTGCAATTTAGTCCCTCAAGTTAGAATAATTGTAAATTTCAAAATACGCCTCAGATTTTTATGATTCAAATTTCTAAATTCTTTATTTAATGCATATGATTTATTGAGATACACTTTATTATTCTCCAACATACAAATTAATTATGAAATTACGAAAATATCCCTACTACAAAAATAAATAAATAACATAAAATTACTTATTATAACAACTACCCCCCCTAAAAGGATCGTTTGTCCCCAAACGATCTACACACTTGGGTCACTAAAAAGGTTTGGATATTTATCTCGCATATCTGACTCTAGCTCCCAAGTCGCTTCGCGTTCTGTGTGATTTTTCCATTGGACTTTAACATAAGGAACAGTTCGCGTGCGAAGCACTTGATCCTTCCGATCTACAATACGAACTGGTTCTTCCTCGTAACTCAAATTCTTTTCTATTGTTAAGGAGCCATAATCTACCACATGACTCGGATCGTGAATATATTTTCTCAACATGGACACATGAAACACATCGTGTACTCCCGACAAAGCTGGGGGTAGAGCCAGCTGATACACCACTTCTCCAACTTGTTTGAGAATCTCGAAAGGTCCAATAAATCGGGGATTCAGTTTTCCTCGCATGTGAAACCTCACTGTTCCTTTTGCTGGGGATACTTTTAAAAATACCTTATCTCCTACTACAAACTCCACTTCTCTTCGTTTCGGATTGGCATAATGTCGCTGCCTTTGCCGAGTCGCTTCTATCTTCTTCTTGAATTAATTCAACCTTTTCTACACTTTCTTGAATTAATTCCGGAATTGTCGGGTCTTGTACACCCACTGGTTCCCAACACAATGGTGTTCTACACCGCGCCCCATACAACGCCTCGAATGGCGACATGCCAATACTAGCGTGATAACTATTATTATACGAGAATTCAATCAGTGGCAAATGTTGATCCCAATGACCTCCCATCTCAAGAACACACGCCCTCAACATATCCTCGAGGGTCTGAATCGTCCGCTCTGACTGACCATCGGTTTGCGGATGATAAGCCGTAGAAAAATTCAGTTTCGTACCTAAGCCTTTATGCACTGAATGCCAATACTGAGATACAAACCTCGGGTCTCGATCGATACGAGTCCGAATCGGTATTCCGTGCAAGCACACTATACGATCAATATACATCTGTGCCATCTTCTCTAGTGGGGTTCCTAACCTGAATGGTATGAAATGATCCGCCTTGGTGAGGCGATCCACTATCACCCAGATTGCATTATTCTTATTTAGTGTCGCTGGAAAACCTGTAACGAAATCCATCGTTATTTCTTGCCACTTTCCTTTTGGTACGAGTAATGGTTGCAATAGCCCTGCTTTCTTCTTCCTTTCCGCTTTAACCTGCTGGCACACTAAACACTTCTCTACATATTGTGCTATCTCCCATTTCATTCTTCTCCACCAAAAGCTTTTCTTGAGGTCTCGATACATCTTCGTTTCTCCCGGATGAACCGAATACCGAGAGGAATGTGCTTCCGCCAATATCGCCTTTTTAATATCCGGAATATTCGGAACACACAACCGATTACCAACTCGTAGCACCCCTTCAGAGTCACACCTAAATTCCCGATATATTCCTTCTATCCTCATCTCCTTAATCTTTATAAAACCCGGATCATTATCTTGTGCATTACGTATCTCATCTAACAAACTCGGCCTAATAACAAGACTCGCCACAACAGCCTCATCACCCGGTAACTCCAACTCAATATTCATCTTTCTTAGGTCATCCAAAATGCGTCTATCGTAAACAATACAAGCCGACATTGTCGCATACCTCTTCCTACTTAAAGCATCCGCTACAACATTCGCTTTTCCTGGGTGATACTCTACGCTAATGTCGTAATCCTTCATCAACTCAAGCCATCTTCGTTGACGAAGATTCAACTCCTTCTGTGAGAAAATATATTTAAGACTCTTGTGATCCGTAAATATATTACACCGCTCGCCATAAAGATAATGCCTCCAAATCTTCAAAGCAAACACTACCGCCGCTAACTCCAAGTCGTGGGTGGGATAATTCTCCTCGTACGGTTTGAGTTGCCTCGAAGCATACGCGATTATATTCTTGCCTTGCATTAATACACACCCGAGCCCTTGAAGTGAAGCATCACTGTAAACCGAGAACTCCTTCCCCGGTTATGGTATCACTAAAACAGGAGCTGAAACCAACTTCTTCTTCAACTCTTCGAAACTTTTCTGACACTTCTCATCCCACATAAACTTTACATCATTCCTCATCAGCCTACTCATCGGTAACGCTATCTTTGCGAATCTATCCACAAAGCGTCGATAATACTCGGCTAAACCCAAGAAACTACGCACTTCCGTTACATTCAATGGTGGTTTCCAATTCACCACTGCTTCAATCTTCTTTGGATCCACTGATAAACCATCCTTCAAAATCACATGGCCTAAAAATGACACACTCGGAAGCCAAAACTCGCACTTCTTGAACTTCGCATACAACTTGTGATCCAACAAGGTTTGTAACACCACTCTCAAATGTTCCTCGTGTTCCTTCTCGTTCTTTGAATAAATCAAAATATCATCGATAAAGACAATTACAAAAGAATCGAGATAAGGTTTGAAGACTCGATTCATTAAGTCCATAAAAGCTGCCGGTGCATTGGTCAATCCAAACGACATCACTAGAAACTCGTAATGTCCATACCGCGTACGGAATGCGGTCGTTGGTATATCCTCCGGTTTAATTTTCAGTTGATGATAACCGGTACGTAAATCGATCTTCGAGAAAACCTGCGCCCCTTGTAACTGGTCAAATAGGTCATCGATTCGGGGTAAAGGGTACTTGTTCTTCACTGTAACCTTATTGAGCTCACGGTAGTCGATACATAACCGCATAGAACCATCCTTCTTCTTCACAAATAACACGGGTGCTCCCCACGGTGAAACACTAGGTCGAATAAACCCTAACTTCAATAACTCGTCTAACTGACTTTTCAATTCCCTCAACTCCACTGGTGCCATACGGTAAGGAGCTCGGGAAATAGGTCCCGTGCCCGGAGCTAGATCGATCGCAAACTCCACAACTCGATCTGGGGGTAAACCAGGGAGTTCATCAGGAAATACTCCAGGAAACTCACACACCACTGGAATATCCTTCAATTTCTTTTCCGCAGGTGAGGTCACCTGAACGGACGCTACTAACGCTGCACACTTAGCTCGCACAAATTTCTTCTCATGCTTCATAGAAATAAGAGAACCTCCGAATTCCAATTGTCGGGTTGAAAAATTAAATTTCTCACCATTGGGTAATTGGAAGATCACCATTTGTTGTCGAGAAACAATAACCGCATTATGCCGAACGAGCCAATCCATACCCAAAATAACCTCAAAGTCCCGCATCTCCATCACTACGAGATCAACTGGCAATCTATGGTCACCAATTTTCACGGTTTTGTCTTTGCACACTCGGTTTGCTACAACCGAGCCTCCTACGGGGTTCCCACTGCTATCGACTCATTACTAACTTCTGTTTTCCAACCATGCTCATGAACAAATGATGACGCTACGAATGATAATGATGCACCCGAATCAAAGAGCACATAAGCTGGGATGGATGAAATAAAAACGGTACCTGCGACGACATTGGTAACCTCTGCCTCATTATCACGCTGGATGGCGTAGTCGCACGGTTGTTCGGGTTGCTGCTGGAACCTCCAACTCGCTGCTGAGATGGACGAGAGGCAAGAGGCCTCTGATTCCCAAACTTCCCCTTGTTCGGACACTGATTCGCCATATGACCCGCCTGATCGCAAATGTAACACTTCCGGCTTTTGTGGAAACACTCTCCTCGGTGTCTCCTCTGACATATCGAACAAGGTGGTATTTCGGGTCCGTCGTAAGCACGGGTTGGTACTGCTCCACGAAAAGTGTAAGGTGCCGGTTTCGGTGATTTCTTCGAATGACGCTCGTGCCTTTCCATCCTCATCTTGTATGATTGACGTCTATCCCGTTCCACACCAATCGCCACATTCACCACCTCTGCTATCGTTCCCAAACTGTGTGGCCTCACAATAGTCGCTAAATCTGGATGCAACCCATTAATGAATCGGGCCACACGCTCCTCCGCATCCACAACCGAACTACCTCCGAATATGGAAAGTCGATGCCACTCCTCGGAATACTCCTGCACGCTCATATTACCCTGCTTCAGATTCTCGAACTCCTGCTTGCGAGCGCGCCGAAGGTTTTGCGGAAAGTGATGCTTGAAGAATTCATCCTCGAACCATTTCCACGGTATAGTTTCGCCTGGATGTTTTTCTTCGTAACCCATCTTCTGTAAATTCCACCACGAATCTGCTCGTCCAGAAAGCATGTGTGTAGCCAACCGCACCTTATCCTCCTCCGGACACTTCATCGCATCCAACTTCTTGCGTACGTGTTGCAGCCACGCGTACGCATCATCCGGGTTAGACGAACCCGAAAAGGAATCTGGCTTCGTACTCAAGAAAGACTTCAGGAGATCCTGAGCATTTCCTTGACCTGCCCGAGAGGACTGTCCGTTGTCCCGGGATTCTTGCTGAATTAGTTGCCTCATGAGCGCCAAAAAGTCATTCGCCGAAGGCGTCATGGTCGTGATTGGTATTGCTCCACCAGTTGAATTGTTCAAGTCTTCACCGTTGTTGGAACCGTCAGACATCTGCCTTAATTACATTGAGACACTCACTCTTAGAATAAACTAAATTTTTTTTTTTTTTTTGCAGATTCAATAAATCTAAACTACCCCCATCCCACTCTCACTCATGCGCATTTATTTAGATTCTATTTCGAGTTTTGTGGATCGTGTTGCTCTGATACCATTTGTTAGAGTCTAGTACATTAACTGGCCCAGCCCAACCTTCAGGCCCACACCATATTGTCCTGAAAAAGACTTAAGCTTGGTTGGTGCTAGTAGTTAATGCACTAGCCTATTTAAGTAACTCCAATTTTCATTCACTACTCAAGGTGAGACTAATCAACTAGCCCCCCTTTTTCACTATTTGGTTCCGGGGTGTAACAAACTTACGTCAAATTGGAGTGGTTTGAAGAATTTTGAACTACATCTTCTCTAATATTTAGCCTATTTTCAGCCTTAATTAATTAATTAAAGATAAATTTGTAAGAAAACCCTGAATTATAAGCAAATTTCCAAATAAGATAAATTGCAAGAAAGAAAACCAAATTTATTGCTGAAATCACAAGTAAACTGCAATGGTGTAGATTCTTTTATAATTTCGGTAATAATGTAGGGGCCTATTATTATTTTATTTATTATTTTTTGTAGAAAAGAAAGTTCCAGTTATTATTTTCATAAATTAAAAAGCATCAAAGATTGTTTCAATTTAAAATGAAATATAATTCTAAATACATGTCATGCTTGTGCACTCTTCCCTCACTTTGATTAGCCCTGTTAGACATTTCAGTTTGAAATTCTAAGTAAGAAACTTGTTTGGATGATCTACCGGTTGTAGATGTAGTTTGGTTGTCAAATGTGATTGCAGATTCACAAGGTAATACTTTTGAAACAATGAAAGTTCGTTTAAATCCACTGCTAGATCGCCTATCGAATCCAACTTGAAATATTTCAACGCGACCAATACATTCGGATATTAAACCAGGTAGTTCATCATTGGTTGCACCAATATAACTGATCAGATCTTGTGCAAAAATACCAACGAACTCGTTGGCAATATTACTAAACATTAAGAAATTTGCCATACCAGTTTTATCTTTAACAATAACGTTAATCTTATACCTGTAGAAAAGTTAGTTATTAGAGTATGGTAATTAAATTAATTACAATATATTGTGAAATGAACATTTGTTTCCAAATAGAATAAGAAATTTACGTGGAAATTGGTTTAGCGTTGTTCCAACATTGTGTACACCAGAGTTTGTTTTCATATTCACGTATTGAATTAGTGCATGTCTTGCATGAAGTGTAGAACCATCCTTTCTTATTGTCAATGTTTGTGACTTCGGCAATGCAAGTAGATTTTTGTCCCTATAAGGAATTATTTTTTTTTTTCGTGATTCGTTTTTAACATTTAGCTACTTGAAAAATAAACAAAAAATATTTTAAATTACTTGATGTTCATTTGGATCCAAGCTCATTAGTTCAGCAATAGTACATCTATTTGTATTTTTCTGTTGGACAAGAATTAAAATTGGACTTTCCATACATGGTAATTCGACAATACGGACTGGCCATTCATTAAGGCTACAAGTATAATTAAGAAAAAATTAATGTAAAAATATAAGTTATATGTTTATTGAAATATATGTTTACCTTGATTTGAACTGAGATATTTCAGGTAGGTTCTCATCAATGTAGCATTTTGTTGCCGAGGTGGTACAAAGATATGTTTTTTCTGTGGGTTTGTGAACATAATGAGAAAAAAACATTAATGTTCTTATTGTTGTTTTTATTGACAATAACATTAACTTTACTATTTTATTATATCTAATATATACATGAAAATATGGTTTGACTATTTTATGAATTTATAAATGTATTTAAACAAATCCGAGTTAAACTAGTAGTACAAAACTGGTGCAAGAAATCAGTAATTTTTCATATTTATTTTATTTTATATCATCTTTCTAAAATAATACTCAAATATTAAGCTTAAACTGAGAGGTTAGTCAAAATCAAAAGAAAAAGGTATGTATTAGTGTATCACATGCTCAATTCGATCAGATGATTCATTTTTAGTAAACTTCTAAGTTATTATTAATAGCGATTAATTTTAAATATATAAGCCAAACATAAAAACTTGAGACGCTTAAAAATGTCTTTACCTCTAAATTTTCGAACTGTCATTCCACAAAATATTGCTATAACAAAATCCGTTGTACTTTTACTTATTATACCACTTGCATCAAACCGTTGTCCATGTTGTTCCCACAAAGTTAAAGTTATGCTGTCATCTCTGTTAAACAAAAATTTTAAGTAGTTATATTGATATTTGCATTATAAGAAATGTGAGATGTAAGGAAAATTTAGAAAATAGTAAAATGACTTACTTAACATCTTTTAGTTCGATATTTCTTTTGTAGCCTATGTGATTTTTAAGGTTGACAGGTTCCATCGGACCAACTGCGGCTATGTATCCAATAACATCTAGAAAGTACGTAATCATTAGATATGAATTTAGTGCATACATAGAATTCTTTCAGCAAAAAGTTTAGGATACCTGTAAGTAGTTGGTCATTTGGGATTTCATCCTTTATCACGTCAAAACCCACAATATTGAACACATGTGACGGTATTTCTAATTCAAAATTTGGCATATGTTCAACTATTGTTGATCTCTATATTTCAATCATATTTTCATTGAGGACTGCCTTGTATTTCTTAGTTGTTGCATCAACAACAATAAATCTCTGGAGTGAATATATTTTATCATCCATAATAAGAGATTTGAACCGAGATACATCAGGTTTCCGTATGGTTGCTTGTATAGTATTTCCCTGCAATATGAAAAATATGTCATGCAATATCTTTTTACAAAAATTGTATGCATGCTTTTGATACCAAAAACATGATTTACCTTTGGATCAATAAGTATACATTCCATGCTAATGAGTTCATTGTTTCTGCTCGGGTTAGTTGCTTCCCATGTTCTCAATGCTCGCACAATAAGTTTCTTTTCTACAGGTCCTTTCTGTAAATCAGAAATGAGAAGTGTCTCCATTGGAGCTAGTATCCTCTGAAAATTACATGAATAAAATTTTAAAAATAATTAGCTTTGCTCTATAAAAATCATAATTTTTGCTTCAATTATTTTATTAGCAAGTTGGCTTACTATTAATCTTATTCCATTACATAATCCCAAACTTGGATTGATATTTCCTAATAACATAATGGGACAGCCAATTTTCAGTTTTAGTTCATGATTCCGAATGCCACTAAATTGTAAAGTGTTCAAAAATTCAACAGGATAAAGTGAGTCAATATTTGGTGTTTGACATGTTCTTTTACATATTGTGTATGAACTTAAATACACTCGTTCTTCACCTGGAACCAAAGAAAGCATATGCGAATTAATTAAATCAACTGCATCATTTTGAGGGGTTACAATTGCTCTTTCTTGAAGGTAGTCAGTATTTAAAAAGTTATCCGAAAAATTATCATATATAATGTCAGTAATTGTTTTTACATTGTTATCACTATTTGAAATGAGTAAATCATCGGGTATTTTAATCCATGTAGGTTCTTTCTCTTGTTCATTTAATTTTATAGTTTGTACATTTCCGTCTCCCACACTAAGAATCCATTTACTAAATTCTTCAATTTGTGTCCGATTAAAATTATTGAAATTATTTTGCATTAATCTCATATTTTTCCTAAGAAACAATAACCTGCAATGATTCCATAGGTATGATTTTGTGATAGATGCATTTATTATATCTTGTTTGAGTCCATTTGAAATCACAGGTAGTACTTGTCTAAAATCACCTCCAAGTAAAACAGTTTTCCCACCAAATAATTTTTTAAATGTTGAAAAATCTCTTAGTTTCATGACATCTTTTAAACTACGATCTAAAGCTTCAAAACAATACCTATGATTCATTGGTGTCTCATCCTAAACAATTAATGATGCTAATTCTGCTAACTTTGCAAGATTTGTACCTATTTTAATTTCGCATGTTGAATTTTCAGCAATTTCTAACGGAATTTTAAATCTTGATTGTGCAGTATGACCTCCAGGTAGCAAGAGAGAAGCAATACCAGACGAAGCTACTGCAAGAACTATCTTTCCCTCAGAACGTACTTTACTTATAATTGTATGCCATAGATATATTTTACCAGTTCCACCATATCCATAAATGAAAAAGAAACAACCTTTTTTATTTGTAACAGACTCTATAACAGTTTTATATACGTCAAGTTGTTCATTGTTCAAAGAAACAATACGATTTTGGTAATCTTCTCTAAGAGTGTTTATATTATAATTTAATTCTTCTCTTAATAATCTATTATTAGCAAAATCCATAAACATTTCTATTGGCATTGGTAAATGGAAGTTTTTTAAAGATGAATCATTTTTGTTTAGAGAAATTTCAAGTTGATACAAAACATAATTCTTAAGTTCATTTTCTGGAATCTGAAAATTTTCAAAGTTGGTTGTTTTTTTTAATCTTATAAGAGAAATCATCAGCAAATGAATTCAAGAAGATGTTCAATAATTTTAGCGGATTTGCAATATCACAAAAAAGAAGCATACTAACAAAAAACTGGCGTAATTCATACGCAGATGCTGAACTATCAACTTCTCTTAATGCTTCTTCCCATTCTTTATCGTCACCTAGAAGTCCTGATAGAGTATTAGGATATTTAGGTCCTGATAGAGTATTAGGATATTGATAGAGTATTAGAAAGATAATTAAGAGTGATCACTCAATGTATGGCTACGATTAGTTCACTAACTTAGTGGTTAGAATAGACCTAACGGTTAGTTAGCTAATGACTTAGATTAACTCAAATGTATTATAAATAGAGTCTTGTGTAATCTCCTAATTAATGAAAAACGTAATTACTCTTCTTCCTTCTACTCTTCTCAAACTCTCTCTCCTCTCAACATGGTATCAAAGCCTTTAATATTTTTCAAAAAATATTACCTCAAGAAGAAAATAATACCTCAAGAAGCTCTTTTTTTCTCCAAATTCTCCACAAAAATTTCTTTTTTTTCTCTCAAGACTTAATCTTGATATTTCTTTCCCCTCTCTTGACATTTCTTTTCTCTAAGACTTAATATTGACATTTCTTCCAACAAATTAAGAGAAACTCAATCTTTTTCAAAAAAAAAAAAAACCTTTTCTCCAAGAAGAAAATAATAGCTCAAGAAGCTCTCATTTTCTCTAAATTCTCCACAAAAATTTCTTTTCTTTTCTCTCAAGACTTAACCTTGACATTTCTATCCCCTCTCTTGACATTTCTTTTTCTCTCAAGACTTAATCTTGACATTTCTTTTAACAAAAATAAGAGAAATTCAACTTTTTTTTTCTCCCTTTTCCTTTTCCTTTCAATTACTCCGAATGGCACCTACATCAACCACAACTGATGATTCATCAGTTCGTATTTCAATGACCAAACCAATCACCTTTTCTCATCAAATTACCACCAAACTAACCGATTTAAACTACCTAATCTGGAAATTCCAAATTCAAACCATTATCGAAGGTCATGGACTTGGTGATTTTCTTGACCCTACCATTGATCCCACCACCCAAAACCCTCACCGAAACCACAAACAATATTTCCAGAACAGTCCCCAATCCAGCTTACAAAGACTGGCATCGCCAAGACAAGCTGATATTAGGCTGGATTCTGTCATTCGTAACAGAAGTAGTTGTGGCACAACTCATCAACTACACGACAACTGCCTCTGCCTGGACTGCTCTTGCTCGACGATACCAGGCCTCTTCAAAAGCTCGTCGACACGAACTGAAAAACAAACTCCAAAACATGAAACAGGGAGGCCTGTCTTGTTCTGAATATTTGAGCAAGATGAAGTACCTTGCTGATCAGTTAGCAACGATTGGTTGCCATGTCAAAGAAGAAGACCTTGTCGACTTCTGCCTGAATGGCTTAGGGCCAGAATACGAGAGTTTTGTCACGGCGATAAATCAACGCGCCGATGAAGTAACGTTTCCAGAATTCTCTGGGAAGTCGATCAATCAGGAACAAGTGCTGGCTCGAAATAGATCTATCGCCATTAATTTCTCTCAGTTCTCAAACTCGAACGGCACCTCTTCTTCTTCTCCAACCTTCTCCTCGTTCGTATCGGATCCGAATGGAAGTGGATCACAAATGCATGGTGCACCGACCGCCTATTATACTCAGTATGGGCCTTCCTATAATGGGCTGGGTAATTCCGGTTTTAATGGGCCTTTTTTGACCCAAAATCAATCCAGTCTCCAACCTGGTCCATATTAGCCCAATTTTCAAATGGGCCCCTCTCAAAATTCTATCTTGGGTTCGATTCCAAATCAACAAATTTTTGACGCACTTGCCACCCAATTGATAAACACTCGATTTTCTAATAATCGGGGAATCAATACAAATCAAGACAAACGCAATAATAATCCTAATAATACTAGTAATAATAATAACTATAGTCGCAAGAAGGTGCGATGTCAAATTTGCAAGATTCCTGGTCACACGCCGATATATGTTGCTGGCGTAACAACAACAACAACAACAATCAACCTCAAGCTAACACGCTCTCCGCTCCACCAACCATTAGCGATGGATGGTATCTCGACTCAGGCACCACAAATCATGTGACTTCTCAACTCACCAACCTAAACTCACACACTCCATATCTTGGCACTGAACAAATTCGTGTCGGGAATGGAGCAGGTTTGAAAATTAATAATCTTGGTCAAACTCATTTTAGTTCTTCTACACGTGATTTACAACTTAATAATGTCCTACATGTCCCCCAAATAACCAAAAATCTAATAAACATTTCTCAATTTACAAAAGATAATCAAGTTGTTATTGAATTTAATACGTCTTCTTGTCTTATTAAGGACCTAGTAACTGGAACCCCGCTTCTCAAGGCTTCCCTTGATAATGGATTGTATCGACTACCCTCTACCTCTCACAAGCAACCTGTGGCCTTCTTTGGAGTCAAGGCGCCCGTTGAAGTTTGGCACCGACGTTTAGGCCATACATCATCTAGTGTCATAATTTCATTTCACATAATAAACTTAGTGTATCCTCTAATAAAATGTCATTGTGTGATGCTTGTTGTGTTGGGAAAATGCATAAACTATGTTTTAAACATTCGAATATTCGCTCTTGTGAGCCTTTAGAATTAGTACATTCTGATGTGTGGGGGCCTTCTCTAATTATCTCTCACTCTGGCTCACGTTACTTTGTAATTTTTATCGATAATTTTTCGCGTTTTACTTGGATATATTTCTTCTCGTCTAAATCACAGGTACCACACATCTTCGCACTCTTCAAAGAAAGAGTTGAGAACCTTCTCTCTCGATCCATAAAGACGCTTCAAACGGATGGCGGCACCGAATTTCTACTAATTCGACGCATGTTTCCTTCCATCACACACATCACCTCCTGCCCACACACACCGGAGCAGAACGGACGTGCTGAATGAAAACACCGTCACATTGTGGACCTCTCACTCTCCACCATGTCTTTCGCTTCCATTCCACAAACCTTTTGGGATGATATCTTCTATAGTATCGTCCACCTCATCAACAACCCTTCCAACACAAACTCTCCTCGATCCTCTCCATACCAGATTGTTTTTCAAAAAGAACCTAATTATTCCCTCTTTCATATTCTTGGCTGTCGATGCTTTCCCTACACAAGACCATACAATTCCCACAAGCTCGAACTCCGCTCCATGCGGTGTGTTTTTCTCGGTTACTCTCCTTCTCACAAAGGCTACAAATGTCTTCATCTTCCCACAAACCGACTATACATTAGTCTCCATGTCGTGTTTGATGAAAATCATTTTTCCTTTCACCATCTCTCGACACCCGTCGCCCTCCAACCCACATACATCTCAACATACTATTCTATCTCTTCTTGAAACCACTCCTTCTATCATAACACCATCTTCCGCACTCGAACACGTGATAACACTCGCAAACTCAAGAACACACCGACTTTGTTGCCTATTTCTCCACCAAACATCCCATCTCTACATCTCTGCTTCCTGATGAAATTGAGCCTGCTTGCTTCACAAACGCGAACAAATACCCCAAATGGTGCACTGCAATGGAAGAAGAATTTAATGCCCTTTTTCAAAATAAGACTTGGAGCTTAGTACCACCCAACTCCATGTAAAATCTTGTCGGGTGTAAATGGGTATTTAAAATCAAGAAAAATTTTGATGGCTCTAATCAACGCTACAAAGCTCGAGTTGTTGCAAAAGGATACCATCAAGAAGAAGGTATCGACTATACTGAAACATTCAGTCCCGTTGTTAAACCCACCACAATTCATGTTCTTCTTACCATTACTCTCTCTCATTCGTGGACTATTCGGCAACTCGACATAAATAATGCATTTCTTAATGGCGAACTCGAAGAAACGATTTTTATGCAACAACCACCAGGCTTCTCGGACCCTACTAGGCCCCATTATGTGTGCCAACTTCACAAAGCACTTTACGGCCTCAAACAAGCTCCTTGCGCATGGTTTCACAAACTCAAAACCACTCTATCTAGTCTTAGCTTCGCAAGCTCAATATCCTATCCCTCTCTCTTCATTCGCAAGACGGATAATGACCTCACCTTCATTCTTGTATACGTTGACGATATCCTTATCACTGGGAACAACAACTCGATCATCCAAACTCTCGTCAATGATCTTCATTCCCAATTCTCGCTCAAAGACCTTGGCCTACTTCGCTACTTTCTTGGCATCGAAGCTCAAACTTCTCCCGAGAGCATTCATCTTTCCCAACCTCAATACATTCTCAACCTTCTCCAAAAAGCCAAAATGCATGCGCTAAACCTTGCCCCTCGCCTATTCTTGCAGGAGAACAACGCTCCAAATTCGATAGCGAACCCATGAACAACCCTACGCTCTATCGAAGTGTTGTTGGGGCCCTTCAATATGCCACCATTGATGGTGTTATGCTCTAGGCCAAAGTGTTTGTGACCTAGATGATAGATTGTAATAACAAACATAATATTTATTCTAAGATATTTCATATAATATGTGCGTATAGGTTATTTTAATATAATTAAAATAGACCATGAATATGCAATTCAGCTTTATGTCATCAAAGTGCGTGACTTTGATAGTAAAACTAAAAAGTATTATGAATGCTATTCTAAATCGTCCTTGGTCATTTATAGGATATTTGTGGAGACAAATATACTTGCAGATACATATAAATATATATTTATATACAAGCTATAAATGTACACCAGTATATTAGTTGATTGATGATTATGTTTTACTGATCATGGATAAATAGTTATCAAGTCATTAACATAGGTATATGTTAGAGACCACCCGCCATAAGAATGCTACATGTTTTACGTCATTAGCGATTCTTGTAACATAAAGTATTTATAGTTCTTTGACCTGAGATTGTCTCGGTTCCCAACATGAGTAATTTTATACTTTAATATAATCTAACACTGCCTTTAACCGGGTGGTCATAACAGTTATGATTAGATATACAATGAATCATATAGAGGGATGAGTGCAATCAAGACGGGATTTGTTCCTCTCATAAATGAGAGAGATATCTTTAGGCCTCTTGATGAATTGAACTGAAGAAATGTATGGCCATACTCAAATGAATTAATAAGAGTTATTAATGTTATTTGTTCTTGTTCAGTTTAATTTGGGATCAAGAAATATTATTCGATTAATATAAGGATGACGTATTACAAGCCTTATGATCGATGTAGATATCGCGTGACAAAGGAACTAAATACGTGATTGTCCATTAGGTAAATCGGATCACCGATATTCACTTAAATTGGGTAGTCATGATGGCATGCTAGAGTCCGCTCATGATTTATAGACTGTTAAATCTATTGCCAACATTAAGTGAACCTACAGGGTCAGACACAAAGAACAAACTGAAACGGGCGCAGAAAATCCTAGCGACTTATATGATGAGTTGCATAAGAATGTCACAAAATATATTGTCATCTTATATGATAAGATGTGATATATATGTATATAAAGACTATGAGCACAAATGATCATGTAATCTAGAAGAGTCTAGATGATGTCATATGGATAATGATGAGTGATGTCATACACATCTTTTAGTGTGAAGAGACATGACTCTCCACCTCTATATAAAGACATAGAGGGTTCCAAATTCATAATACAACACATCATTCTCTCTCTCATTATTTCTCATTCTCTTTTGTGAGACAAAAGAGAGAAAATATACTTTCTAATTTGTATGACAAAATTATGAAAGGGTGCTTTCTTTTTGTATGACAAAAATGAAAGAGTGCGATTATATGAGAGGAATTATATACATCTTTTGTGAGATAAAAGAAGAAGTGTTTTCTTATGCAAGAGGAGAACAAGCTACTAGCATATATATTGTTCTTCTTCCCGGTTTAAGAAGTTTGTTCGTGTGGACACCGGTAGAGGCGTTTGTGCTTTCGGCGCTTGTGATCTATTCGGCCTAAGAAGATGAGAACAGTTTGTTGAGAGTTTTGGTGGAGACTGATTGTGTGTGCGGTAGATGACTTCCGCACGATCCGACCTAGACGGCCTAGACGGACGTAAAATCAGTTAGGACGGTAACCGGTTTAGAGGCGCATGCAAAACACGCATGGTTTGAGCGTCACGGATTAAGCGTAATCCGAAAGGTATCTTTAAGATTTATTTCTTTGATTTAACCGATACGCACGGATCCTCGGATTGGTTTTGGACGAAATTTTTGTTTTCCGCTGCTTTATCCACGTCAGAAACCCAACAGTGGTATCAAAGCGACGTGCGTGTTTCGGTTAAATTGAGTTGGTATATATGTGATATATACCATTTAGATACCATTGATAATTATAATTTTTAGTTATAAAGCTTGCATATTAAATATTCAAGTGTTGAATATTTTTTAAATGAAGAGATGCATGCATTAAATGAAAAAATGTCTTTTAATGAAAAGTCCATCTGTTGACAAATAGATGAATAGGTTCATTTATTTTGAGAAGTATTTGATATTCGGAAGTTATCATGCATGGAACGGTTCCATGTATACACGTATATAATCATGCCTAAGACCAAGTTAAACGAACTAAATCAGCAAATAGTTGTGATGAATCTGTTTGCAACGAATTAGTTTATTTGATCAAATCAAATTAAAGAATTGAAAGGTTATATAAGATATAACCAAGAGGTGCGTATAAAATATATATATATACAATCACAAGAGTTGTGATCTTAAATTGTTGTAGCCCCCTTAATAAGTAATCCCAAAGGGTGTGACCAGGGGATGCGATTCAAATGTCACATCCAAAAGACGCAACGAAAGGTTGCGACCAACGGATGCGATTCAAATGTCACGTCCATAAGGTTGCGACGAATGGGTACGACAAAAGGGTGCGACCAAAGGGTGTGATTAAAGGGTGTGACCAATGGATATGATCCAAATATCACGTCCAATAGGTTGCGACTAACGGTTGTGACCAAGAGGTGCGACCAACGGGTGTAATCGACATGCGCAACTAAGAGGTACGACCGAAAAGGTGCAATCGCAAGAGTTGCGACCTCTTGAATAGTTGTGTCTTCATGAAAGGGTGCATACCATGAATTGCCTTTTTGAAATGGTGCATGTGATGCATTATTTCATGAAAAGTTGCATGTGATGTATTGAATTCATGAAAAGATGCCTATGATGTATTAATGTGTAGAAAAATGTGTGTTGACAAAGTTGACCAGGTGTTGACCATGTTGATCATGTTGACAGTTGACTGTTGACCACTGTGTTGACTGTGGACTATGTTGATTGTTGATTGTATTGACTGTTAATTGTTTGCGATTGACTACACTAATTTACCCCTTGATTGTTGACCATTAAATTGGTCAAAAGTTGATCATGACCTAGTCAAAATATTAACCATTGACTGTTGACCTTGTCAAATGTTGATCGTTGACCGAGTCAAATGTTGACCAAATCAAACATTGAGTTTTGACCTGCCAAATGTTGACAATGATGACTGCGCCCCGAATTCGCATTCGTAAGCCTTATATATATATATATATATATATATATATATATATATATATATATATTTTATAAATGGGTAAATAATTGAAACATAATATGATTATGTTTATATTTGATATATTTGTTGATATGTGTTGATATAATGAGAGAGTTCATTAGGCATAACACATACATCATTGAGATGAAGAAGTTCATTTTCCATCATGATTACATCATTAAGATGACAAGTTTATTTTAAACCACACATCATGGCAATGAAAGAGTTCATCGATTTCTATACATGGAGATAAGATTTCCAAATACAATCTAAGAAAATTTCATGGAGATGAAACATATATTAGGAAATCTTTATGTTAGTTCATAAAGACCAAGGCCATGATATGTCATTGTTATTATCTTTATTCTATTAGTACATGTGATGTTCTTTGAATATTGCATAATAACATATAATATTAAATAAAATCCCTCAAAACAATGTTAAGTCATGAAGTGCCTTCCATAAGTCTAAATCTCTCGATACTCTGATCGACCCTCCATAGGTCATGCCAAAGCTGGGTATGTAGGGACAATCTTAGGAGGAGAGAATGCGGGAAATGGAAGTCAACATAGGTCATGCCAAAGCTGAGTGTGTTGGGTACTATTTTGCCGATGATTAGACATGGTTTGATTTAACTGGGCTATCAAGTCGGACTTGGGTTCGGGGCATATGATAGGATATATACGTCGGGCATATGATGCTTATCTTATGTTGTTCAAGAGTTGTATGAGATACAATTGGAATTATTCCTACCTAAATAAGTTAAGTTCTAGGCGATGAGCCAAAGCTCACTTAGGACTTAATTGAAATATGGATCTTGTCTCACTATGAAACTTCATGCATTGAAAGTTTCCGAATCAATGCGATTGAGGGTTATTGATTTGATTAAAAAAAATAGTGGGAGCCATTATATGAAATATTTAAAGAATAATAGTCTTTGCATATTATTCAAGTCGAATAGTATATCTATTTATGTTTCACAATAGATTCTTGAGAAGGACAGATAACATAAGATGCTAATAATCGTTAAAATGAACATGGTGTATTTATGTTTCACAATAGATTCTTGAGAAGGACAGATAACATAAGATGCTAATAATCGTTAAAATGAACATGGACAAGTGTTGTCAATAATGTTCTGGTTCTTAAAAGGAACGTAAAAAGTACTCCCAAAGATAAGGGCAAGACGTTGCCGAGGCTTTGGCCTTAGGTAAGAAAATAGTATCTTTTGGAATGAATGGGTTCATTGAAAGAAACCATAATTTCTCAAGAAGATATGAAAAAGGGAATGAAAGGATAGTGTGACTACAGCTTCAAGTATTTTTGTTATAGAAATTAACTTGTCTATTTCACGTCATGTGTCACACATTTGAGAAAATGTGCTGACAAAGTTGTAGACTATTGAGTAAATATGATGTTAACATATGAGTGACAAATGTAGCAAAAGTTGTTGCATTTTCTCAAGTAACAAATTTATTTACATTGTCTTTTTGGACTTATCGCCGACATAAATCATTGTTATTTAATATCGACAATAAATTTTGTATTATCTATAGTTTGAGTTTATCTATGAATGGTTATTAATTTATTATTGAGAATAATAATTTCACCATTCACAAATGTCAATTTTCTTTGGAAATGTTCCAATAGAAAAATTACCTTATGTGTTATATCGAACAAGATAATTATAAGTCTATCTATAACATTAATATTAAGAATTTAAATCTAGCATTGTCGCTTGGTCTACTTAAATAAGATGAACATTTATTAAATCCATTAAGATGGATTTTCAAATTCATTTGATTTTGAATCATTTGAAACATGTGTAACTTATTTATTAGACAAGATGACATATACGTCTTTCATAAAGTAAGATGAAAGCAAATTACTTATTGGCTCTCATATATAGTGATGTATGTTCATCAATGAGTGAAGGTGCTAGAGAAAACTACTTCATCGCTTTATTAAAACAATAAATTTGAATATTTTGAAAAGTTCAAAAGTTACAAATAATGAAGTAGAGAATAAAACTTGGCTTTGAAAAAATCAAATTTCTTTGATGAGATCGAGGAGTCGAGAACCAAGTGTTTGATCATCATGATAACTATATCGAACTTTATTAGATATAGTTCGATTATGATGAGTCAAATATATCTTCTATTTCTTTCGGGGTTACGCTCTTATTGCGTTCATACTGAATATAATTGCATCTAAAGCAGTTGTAAAAGACTCCATATGCGATATGGACTGGTAGGTGTATCAGATTATCTTTTATCAAGATTTGAGGATATGATACTTAATTGAAGCATCATGCATCTAATCGGATTAGTGCTTATTGTGGAATATCCTAAGAAAAGTAAAGGATATTACTTCTATAATTAATATGAGAACAAAGTGTTTGTTACTCGAAAATTATATCTCTTTGGAAGAAGTGTTTCCAAAAGAATTAGTGGGAGTAAATTTGAAAAGTTCAAATTCCATATATTGACAGTAATGATCAGATGGAAATTAATTCAGACTTCAACTAGTGATTGAGTCTGCAATTAATCAAATAGACTCTCAAGATGTTGAAGAGTCTAAGTATATAACATAAGTGTATTCATGTAGATCTATTAGAATTTATCGCAGGCCCGAAAAATATAGATTTTTCGTGTCTAATGATAAAACTTTTGTACTCATAGATGATGAGTTCACATTCTACTAATAGACTATGATGAGTCAAGGCTCTAATGGTTAGAGACTTTGAAAGTTGAGATGTAATCTATGTCAGACAATCCAGTATCAGAAGGAAATACGATTTTAAAAGAAAGACCGACATGGATAATGTGCAATCATATAATGCATGATTTGTGGTTAGGTTAAACTCATAGTATAGACTATGATAATATTTTTCCAAGTCATCATGCTTATGTATTTCAGAATTTTCTTGGGCATATGTTCATAGTATGACTATAAAAGATTCCAAGTGGATGTCAAGACGTTGTTTCTTAATAGAAATATATGAAAGTATGTATATGATACAAATTGAGAGTTTTGTCTATCCTAAAAATTTTGAAAAGAGTTTGCAAGTTGCATAAATTCATTTATGAATTAAAACAAATATCTCTAGGTGAATATTTATTATTTGATGAAATAACCAAACAGTTTGGTTTTATCAAAAATTAAAGATAAATCTTATGTTGACAAGAAATTCAGTGGGAGCATAATTACATATGATGTGAATTAAGTGTAACAAGCACACATAAGTTTAATCTTAGTGAAAGTCACTAAATAATAATCAAGAGTATGATTCTATACTTGAGAAGGATAATGTATTCTTCTTAGATTATGGTGGCCATAAAAAATATGCAAATTATTTGCATATGACAATGTTTGATAATCCATTTAAGAACCCAATCCCGTAAATGATGGTGATCATGTTAGGTCAACTGGTATGAGATACCACATAGATCAATGAGTATGAGATACTTGGTTGATTTGGCCTAGTGCAAGTGGGAGATTGATGGTGTTATGCCCTAGGCCAAAGTGTTTGTGACCTAGATGATGGATTGTAATAACAAACATAATATTTATTCTAAGATATTTCATATAATATGTGAGTATAGGTTATTTTAATATAATTAAAATAGACCATGAATATGCAATTCAGCTTTATGTCATCCAAGTGCGTGACTTTGATAGTAAACTATAAAGTGTTATGAATGCTATTCTAAATCGTCCCTGGTCATTTATAGGATATTTGTGGAGACAAATATACTTGCAGATACATATAAATATATATTTATATACAAGCTATAAATGTACACCAGTATATTAGTTGACTGATGATTATGTTTTACTGATCATGGATAAATAGTTATCAAGTCATTAACATAGGTATATGCTAGAGACCATATACTGGACTAACCCGCCATAAGAATGCTACATGTTTTACGTCATTAGCGATTCTTGTAACATAAAGTATTTATAGTCCTTTGACCTGAGATTGTCTCGGTTCCCAACATGAGTAATTTTATACTTTAATATAATCTAACACTGCCTTTAACCGGGTGGTCATAACGGTTATGATTAGGTATACAATGAATCATGTAGAGGGATGAGTGCAATCAAGACGGGATTTGTTCCCCTCATAAATGAGAGATATATCTTTAGGCCTCTTAATGAATTGAACTGAAGAAATGTATGGCCATACTCAAATGAATTAATAAGAGTTATTAATGTCATTTGTTCTTGTTCAGTTTAATTTGGAATCAAGAAATATTAATCGATTTATATAAGGATGGCATATTACGTGCCTTATGATCGATATAGATATCACGTGACAAAGGGACTAAATACATGATTGTTGATTAGGTAAATCGGATCACCGATATTCACTTAAATTGGGTAGTCATGATGGCTTGCTAGAGTCCGCTCATGATTTATAGACTGTCAAGTCTATTGCCAACATTAAGTGAACCTACAGGGTCACACACAAAGAACAAACTGAAACGGGCGCGGAAAATCCTAGCGACTTATATGATGAGTTGCATAAGAATGTCACAAAATATATTGTCATCTTATGTGATAAGATGTGATATATATGTATATAAAGACTATGAGCACAAAAGATCATGTAATCTAGAAGAGTCTAGATGATGGCATATGGATAACGATGAGTGATGTCATACACATCTTTTAGTGTGAAGAGACATGACTCTTCACCTCTATATAAAGACATAGAGGGCTCCAAATTCATAATACAACACGTCATTCTCTCTCTCATAATTTCTCATTCTCTTTTGTGAGACAAAAGAGAGAAAATATACTTTCTAATTTGTATGACAAAATTATGAAAGGGTGCCTTCTTTTTGTATGACAAAAATGAAAGAGTGCGATTATATGAGAGGATTATATACATCTTTTGTGAGATAAAATAAGAAGTGTTTTCTTATGCAAGAGGAGAACAGGCTACTAGCATATATATTGTTCTTCTTCCCGTTTTAAGAAGTTTGTTCGTGTGGACACCGGTAGAGGCGTTCGTACTTTCGGCGCTTGTGATCTATTCGGCCTAAGAAGATGAGAACGGTTTGTTGAGAGTTTTGGTGGAGACTGATTGTGTGTGCGGTAGATGACTTCCGCACGATCCGACCTAGACGGCCTAGACGGATGTAAAATCGGTTAGGACGGTAACCGGTTTAGAGGCGCATGGACAACACGCATGGTTTGAGCGTCACGAATTAAGCGTAATCCGGAAGGTATCTTTAAGATTTATTTCTTTGATTTAACCGATACGCACGGATCCTCGGATTGGTTTTGGACGAAATTTGTGTTTTCCGCTGCGTTATGCACGTCCGAAACCCAACACAGATAACAAGCTATAAATGTACACCAGTATATTAGTTGACTGATGATTATGTTTTACTGATCATGGATAAATAGTTATCAAGTCATTAACATAGGATATGTTAGAGACCATATACTGGACTGACCCGCCATAAGAATGCTACATGTTTTACGTCATTAGCGATTCTTGTAACATAAAGTATTTATAGTCCTTTGACCTGAGATTGTCTCGGTTCCCAACATGAGTAATTTTATACTTTAATATAATCTAACACTGCCTTTAACCGGGTGGTCATAACGGTTATGATTAGATATACAATGAATCATATAGAGGGATGAGTGCAATCAAGACATGATTTGTTCCTCTCATAAATGAGAGAGATATCTTTAGGCCTCTTGATGAATTGAACTGAAGAAGTGTATGGCCATACTCAAATGAATTAATAAGAGTTATTAATGTCATTTGTTCTTGTTCAGTTTAATTTGGGATCAAGAAATATTATTCGATTAATATAAGGATGACGTATTACATGCCTTATGATCGATATAGATATCGCGTGACAAAGGGACTAAATACGTGATTGTTCATTAGGTAAATCGGATCACCGATATTCTTGGGTAGTCATGATGGCTTGCTAGAGTCCGCTCATGATTTATAGACTGTTAAGTCTATTGCCAACATTAAGTGAACCTACAGGGTCACACACAAAGAACAAACTGAAACGGGCGCAGAAAATCCTAGCGACTTATATGATGAGTTGCATAAGAATGTCACAAAATATATTGTCATCTTATGTGATAAGATGTGATATATATGTATATAAAGACTATGAGTACAAATGATCATGTAATATAGAAGAGTCTAGATGATGTCATATGGATAATGATGAGTGATGTCATACACATCTTTTAGTATGAAGAGACATGACTCTTCACCTCTATATAAGGACATAGATGAATCTAAATTCATAATACAACACATCATTCTCTCTCTCATTATTTCTCATTCTCTTTTGTGAGACAAAAGAGAGAAAATATACTTTCTAATTTGTATGACAAAATTATGAAAGTGTGCTTTCTTTTTTGTATGACAAAAATGATAGAGTGCGATTATATGAGAGTAATTATATACATCTTTTGTGAGATAAAATAAGAGGAGTTTTCTTATGCAAGAGGAGAACAAGCTACTAGCATATATGTTGTTCTTCTTCCCGTTTTAAGAAGTTTGTTCGTGTGGACACCAGTAGAGGTGTTCGTACTTTCGGCGCTTGTGATCTATTTGGCCTAAGAAGATGAGAACGGTTTGTTTAGAGTTTTGGTGGAGACCGATTATGTGTGCGGTAAATGACTTCTGCATGATCCAACCTAGACGGCCTAGACGGACGTAAAATCGGTTAGGACGGTAACCGATTTAGACACGCATGGACAACACGCATTGTTTGAGCGTCACGGATTAAGCGTAATCCGAAAGGTATCTTTAAGATTTATTTCTTTGATTTAACCGATACGCATGGATCCTCGGATTGGTTTTGGATGATATTTTTTATTTTCCGCTGCGTTATGCACGTCTGAAACCAACAACCATCACACGCCCTGAGATCTCGTTCGCCGTCAACAAGGTATCTCAATTCATGCACTCCCCAACAACCACACATTGGACCGCGGTTAAGCGAATTCTTCGCTATCTCAAAGGAACGATCACTATAGGGCTCCAACTACGCCCCGCGGCATCTCTTTTTCTTCAGGCCTTCTCTGATGCTGATTGGGCAGGTTGCCCCGATGACCGGCGCTCCACCACAAGCTATTGTGTCTTCCTTGGCCCAAATCTAATCTCGTGGAGTTCCAAGAAATAAGGAACCGTCTCTCGCTCTAGTACCGAGGCTGAGTATCGTAGCCTTGCCATGACTACCCAAGAAATTGTGTGGCTCCAATCCCTTCTCTTCGAACTTCACATCGCTCAAACACGACCCCCCGTCCTATGGTGCAATAACATTGGTGCTACCTACCTTGCTCAAGACCCGGTGTTTCATTCCCGCACTAAACATATCAGCATCGATTTTCACTTTGTTCGCGAGCTCACAACTTCAAAGTAGCTACTCGTCCAATTCATCAGAACCAAGGATCAGATCGCGGATGTTCTTACGAAGGGATTATCTACTCCATGTTTTCAACTACTACGTCGTGCACTCACCGTTCGAGAATCTGTTTCGCTTGAGGGGGGTGATAGAGTATTAGGATATTGATAGAGTATTAGCAAGATAATTAAGAGTGATCACTCAATGTATGGATACGATTAGTCACTAAATGAGTGGTTAGAATATATCTAACGGCTAGTTAGCTAGTGACTTAGATTAACTCAAATGTATTATATATAGAGTCTTGTGTAATCTCCTAATTAAGAAAAACATAATTACTCTTTTTCTTTCTACTCTTCTCAAACTCTCTCTCTCTCTCTCAACAAGTCCCAGTGTAATCATGCTTCTCGAAATGTTGGATATACTACATTATTAACTGTATGTAAGTCAAAAAACATGTTGCTCCTTTTACTATATGCAATAATACTCTTAAGAAATAAAGCTCACCGGAGCTAGGATGTATGTATGCTATTCGACCTATTCTTTTACTTTGTTTTCGTTGACTCCAATATCTTTCAACCGGATGCCAAACCCACTTTTCAGGAAATTGAACATAAGTAAGTTCATGTGCATTTTCATTTTCTTTGTTAATTCTTAACCATGTGGTTAATGTTGTACTACAATTATTTGGATTTTGTAATACTCTTTCTAAGTCCTGATTATCATTAAAATATACATTGTTTTTAAAAGGTAAATGAACTACTAATCTTTCTACACCAGGATCACTATAGTGAATATCAAATTGAAATATTCGCCATATACATTCATGTGGAGAAAGATATCGACAATCAAGATATGTTTTGATTTCATCAATTTCTTTTATAACTTTTTTACCTGATTCATTATTATTAATTTGATTTTCTTCAATTACAGCTCGTGTTCTATCAAATCCTTTATTGATGTATTTAAACAAATATTTGACCATACGTGATTTTGCACAACGTTCAACATTAATATGTGCTTGATATTTAACAACGTTCAACATTAATATGTAACGTTCAACATTAATATGTGCTTGATATTTAATAATGAAATTAACATTATAAGGAACAACAAATGAATTATCAACTTTGAAACCATCTTTTTCAACAAACCTTCCATTATCTCTACGTTTATATGACACTACTCCATCTTTATCTATATAAGTTTCATTAACATATTGTTTTGAACATGATCCATTTACCATGCATGGACACTTGGGATTTGCATCACCACATGGACCATGCATCATAAATGTGGATACCGCTGTGTATTCGACAGGTTCATTTATAGGATCCGGTAATTCTACAGAAATCATTGAATCAATTTTTTCAGGTGTTAATTCTTCTAATTTTTCAAGCCAAACTATTATGTGGATATGCGGTAATCCACGTTTCTGAAACTCGATTGAATAAACAACTGCAAAAAGTATTATGAATCATATACTAAATGTGGATTTGAAAAAATAATAGTTCAATGTAAATTAGATAATTAAAAAGATATACCTGCTTTAGTTGGTCCAAAAAATTGTTCCTTTTTAATATCAGATATAAGTTCATTAACTTTCATTTTAAAAACTCTACTTGTTATATCAGGCCTATCTTCTGGTTTCTGTCCTAACAATACTCCATTTTTTATTTCTACCCATTGAGGATTACACGTAAAAGTAATAAACAAATCAGGTGGGCCAAAGTGTCGACATATGGCCATTGCATCTTGATAGTTTTGGAAAATGTAACGGGGACTACCAGTAAAAGAAGAAGGTAAGATTATACGTTTTCCTATCGCTGCACTATCTCTATCACCTCTATTAATAGCGTCTTTAACTCCTTGGTAAATTTCACTTCTTAATTCTAATTGATGCTGTCTAATATAACGTAATCTATCTTCTTCAATTGTTGCATATGCATCAACTATATATTGTTGTAATAATCTACCCCCTCTTAATAACGTTTCACCTTCTAATTGTCTTTGTTGTAATCTATATGAATAAAATTCATCCATTGTAATGTTATTTCTTTTAATTTTTGTTTCGTTTAATCTATAAACATATTTTATATTTGAACTGTAACCATCTTCTCCATAAGGGAACAAAAGAGGATATTGCATTGCCATAAAACTTGGATGATATTCACTAATTTGTTGTAATTCACCTCACTAATATTCTACTACAATATCCCTAATACCATCTGAATGACCTATGTCATTAACAACTAATCCAGCAATTTCTGAACAAGTTGGATTATCATATTGTAAACCATTAGAATGACGATCAGATACTAAACATAATTTCAAAGGATGGTAACCTATCTCTCTAAATCGTTCTCGAACCATTCTGAAAATTTTTACAAGTTTATTTTCTTTATCAAGCATGTTCAGAAGATCTTCTATTATATCTTTGTTTATATTTTTGTTTTCGTTTGATTTATCGATAACCGACATTCTATTTTCTATTTCATTTTCTCTATCATATATATATAATTGAGCATATTTAGGTAGTTTATCTTCATTAGGTAATAGAGAACCAATTCTATGATAAACTTGTTTACATATTTTAAAAACATAAGGGCCTCCTCTTGTGATTACACTTTTGTCTATAGTTGCACCCATAGATGTAAAAGCAAACATGGAATTGTAGATACGTATGTTTTCACGAAATTTAACACCTAATTGACCACTCTTTTTATCTAACAAAAAGCTAAAACTGGTGGTGGTTGTTGGAGTAATGGGAGTTGGATACGACCTTTACGACAGCACAAGCTAAAACATGGTAATCGTGAATCTTTATCTTTACATGTAGATTCACAATACCAGAACTTAGCGTCACAATATATGCAGGAGTAATCATTCCTTCCTAAATCCAAAGGATTAAAAAACTTTCCTAAATGAAATAAAGATGAAAATATACCTTTACTTAGTATATTACTGAAACAAAACTAAATAAGAATTTGAATAATATGAACATTATAAAATTGAATGTAGTTTTGAAATTACTTTTTTTGTTATTAGTTGAACTCTCTGATATCACAGATTTGTTTATGTTTTTAGATCTTTGAGCATCCATCACTCTTTTTCGCTTTAAGCGACGTTCTTTTGATGTTTCCATTTAGGTCTAAGAATGATAGTTTCACAGAATTTATCATTATATAATACTTTGTTGTTTATTGGATCATAAAATGTGCACTCATTGAATTAACAGAACATTTCAGAGTTGTCAATATAGGTTGCGTTATATTCTATGTAAATTAGAAGTTTGATACCTGTTTCAAATTTGATGCTAGCAACATTAGTATATTAAATTTGATTCTAGCAAACTGGCAAATTATTTAATAAGGTTTATAATTTTATCCCAACTTGTCAAGATATAAAGTAATAGAGGCTAATGTGGCAAGAAATCAAGGCTGCATATATCGTATTCAAGATTGTTGAGATTCTGATAGCTCAATATAGCATGCATATTTCTTTCATATTCTTTATATCCTTTAGATGTGATTAGCCAGAAATAAAGGATTGATTAGCTAGATAATAAGGATTGATTAGCTGGATATTAAATGCAATTATAGCCGTTGTAATAGTCTAGTGACTCCTATATAAAGGGACGTCATCCATATGTAAAAAATCAACAGAGAAAATAAATCTTATTTTAATTTTCTATTTATCATGGTACCAGAGCATCCACAAAAGAGCTAACGCTCATATTTTTTTTTCCATTTGATCCAATATAATATTCAGATTCCTCCAATTCTCGTTATTTTTTCTTGAATTCTTGAAGATCAAGATCTGTTTTTTTTTCTTCTTTCTTTCTTAAACTTCTGCTCATTATTTACCTCCTTTTATATCGAAAAGAAAATGTCGACAGATTCCGATAATACTAATACTCAAATATTGATTGGATCCTCTACCGCCACCGAAAAACCAATCGCTTTCGCTCAACCAACCCCAATTAAATTAGACCGTAGTAATTACCTACTATGGCAATCTCAAATAACACCAGTCATAAATGGATACGATCTAAATCATTTTCTCGACAAATCAGCACCAATTCCAGACCAATTTATCCCAAATTCAAATGTCACAGCTTCAAATCAGATCAATCCGAAATACAAATATTGGCACTGTCAAGACCAGTTAATATTGGGCTGGCTCAAATCGTCTTTATCAGACGAAATTCATGCCCAGGTAGCTCGATGTTGTTCTCGGTTTGATAATGTTTAAAATAATTCCGTAATTACTAATCTTGTTTGAGAATGTCTTATTAGCTCAGAATGTCACTCGTCAAGTTTTCGAAAATGGAGATTTCGTTGAAATGGAAGCATATCACTGATCTCGAGAAGACTAGAAGTCGTCACTTTTTAAAGGATTTCAAAAGAGGATTTCAAGGCATGGGAGCAAGCTTCTTTAGTCTTCTAGTGTGTTGTGTGTTGTAAGTAATTTAATTTGTACTAAAAAGAGAGTAAAATCTGCAATCTATTTAATTTCTGCTAGTTCCATTGGCAACGGACCTAGTTCCATTGGTACGGACCTAGTCCATTGCCAACGGAAGTAGTCCATTGGCAACGGACCCAGTCCATTTCCAATGGACATTCCCGTTGCCATTCATTTTCTCCTGGAGTTTTGGCTGAAAAATTGTTGCGTGAGTTCCGTTGGCAACGGACCTAATCCGTTGAAAACGGAACTACAGGAACATAACCGTTTGATTTGAAATCCTCATTGATTTCCTTCTGTTTTTGCAATCCGTTGGCAACGGAACTGGTCCGTTGGAAACGGAACTGCGTAGGTTTCCATTTTTTGAGGGTGGCTCTTTCCTCCTTTAAAAGAGGCGCCGCCCTCCTCAGTTTCTAACAAGAATTATACATACAAAAAGCAGAAATACTCTCTTCTTAATGCTGTTAAATTGCTCTAAATCTTAAGAGAGACTAATCGAGTTGTTGAGCGTGTTGCTCGTTGTTGGTTGAGATCGAAAGATATCGAGTTTGTAAGTAGATTGTTTCACCGGACTTCAAGTTTGTTGTAAGGCGACGGTGGATCGTGGTTTTGTACTCAAACACTATTTGGATTAGTGATTATCGGAGCCGCAAGGCAAGTCCCGGAGAGTAGGCAACTCGTGAACGCGGTAAGGGCTGCTAGCGAGTAAACGGGTGGTTAAGGCTAACTTTCAATGGAAACAGAGGTTGTGGGAAGAAGAAATATAACCGTACCAACTGTTATGATTCACGCCATCGATGTCAAATGTGTGGGATACCTGGCCATATTGCGCCAAATTGCTTTCACCGCATGGACATGGTGTATGGATCTGCTCCTCAACCTCCTCAAGCTCCCCGCGCTCTCATGGCAACAGACCCTTCTACGTACCAACAAAATATATATACAATTGCTCCTCATGAATGGTTCTTGGATTCCGGCTCGACGCATCATGTCATACCCGACATTAACAATCTCAGCTCGTACGCACCGTACCAAGGCCAAGAGCAGGTAAAAGTAGGTAACAGATCAGGTTTGAACATCCTTAATCTTGGCTCTACTTTCATTTCTACTTCTACTCATAAATTGCAACTAAAAGATGTATGCTATGTTACGCGGATACTTCAAAAAATCAGCCGTACGCGTATCGGACATGGATACGGCTCCGATACGGCACTGATACGTTTTGGACACACGACGTGGCATATCCGAATATTTTAATATATGTTGATTTTCGGACACAGCTCTGATACGGCAGGACACGCCTGGATACGACTGGGACACGGCTGAGTACACGGCCCAATATTTTAAATCCCAATTTAATGTTTATTTTTTGCTATAATTCCATTTTTGTTTCTTTATTTATTTATTTTGTTAAAAATGGTCTTTTTTGAAGACTTTTTTCTAATTCATTTTTTTTCTTTTTTTTATTAATGAAACTAACTCATGAGAAGCATAACTAAAGACGATATCATATCTCTTCTTGTATAAAAAATGGTTTTTTTCTCATTTCTTACCCTCATTCTTTTCTTGTCATTTTCTTTACTATATTTGGTTATTTTTTATGTTTTTAAAATTTTTAGATATATAATTAATAATATAATAATATATATATTAGACGTATCGTGTCCAAAGATTTTTTGAAATTGCCATATCGCCGTATCCGTATCGGTGCAACATAGGATGTATGTCATGTACCTGAAATAACACAAAATTTAATTAGTATATCAAAATTTATGGATGATAATAATGTATTCATTGAGTTTCATCTTAATTTTTGTCTTGTGAATGATTCTTCAACCTAAATGGTTCTGGTCCGAGCTCTAGCCATTAATGGCCTCTATAAGTTCCCATCTCATGTTCTCTCCTCCCCAAGTGTATTTCACACTGAAGTTGTCTCATTGAGCACCTGGCACAAGAGACTTTGTCATACTTCATATCATGTTGTTTCTCATTTAGCTTCTACCTCTCAAATTAAATTCAATAAGAAAGATTTTGTTTTTTGTTCAGCTTGTTGTCAAGGCAAGTCACATCAACTGCCTTTCAAATTATCTAATAATTGTGCGAATAAACCGCTTGAGATTATACATTTTGATTTATGGGGCCCGGCTCCTGTAACTTCTCTAAATGGTTTTAAATATTACGTCCAATTTATTGATGAATATTCACATTTTTCTTGGATTTACTTTTTAACCTCTAAATCCGATGTATCTCTTGCCTTTTTTCGTGTTAAATGTTTGGTTGAAAATATGTTCTCTCTATCAATTAAGTGTGTTCAAACAGACGGTGGATCAGAATTTTTCTTTTTGCTCAATCATTACCCTCAAATTCTTCACCGAACTTCTTGCGCCTATACGCCTCAGCAAAATGGAGTTGCGGAACGGAAACATCACCATGTAGTTGAATTAAGTCTCTCGTCTATGTCTCAGGCATCAATTCCAATTAAATATTGGTGTCATATTTTCAATAACACAGTTTTTGTAATAAATCGGCTACCATCTTCTACGTTAAAAAGGTCTCTCACCATTTCAACTACTCTTTAATAAGGCACTAGATTATAAATTCTTACGAGTTTTAGGATAGTGAATGTTTAGGCCTTATAATGATCACAAATTACAATTCCGATCCACTTCATGTATTTTTCTTGGCTATTGCAACACTCAAAAAGGTTACAAGTGTCTGGATCTTGAAACAAATAAATTGTGTGTGAGTAGAAATGTCGCGTTTAATGAAGATGTATAACCCTTTGCTCAATCAACAAATACATCTACTTCTTCTAGTACTTCTTCTATCTCGTATCCTCTAACTGTGCTTCCAAGTCTTTTTACAAGTCCTGCTTAGCAAGCTTCAACTGAGCAAGACTCTTATGTTTCTTATGCTCAACCAGACACTAACACCTCTTCTTCACTTGGAACTGAGTATCATGAACCTCCTTCTCTATCGGTACCAGTCCCTTCTCATGCCATGGTTACTAGAACCAAGACAAATACCCTCAAATCAAAACAATACACAGATTATGTTGCACTAACAACTCAACTTACTCCAACCAGTGATTTAATTGAACTAACCTCTTTTACCATTGCAAATAAAGATACAAATTGGAGGGCTGCTATGGCGGCTGAACTTAACGCTCTTCATACAAACTCTACATGGGTTTTGGTCCCACCTTCCGCTAACCAAAATATAGTTTCATGCAAATGGGTCTATCGCATTAAAGGGCACTCTAATGGTACTCTTGAGAGATATAAAGCACGTTTAGTGGCTCGTGGTTATACGAATAATATGGCATCGATTACGATGAGACTTTTAGCCCTGTTATAAAACCCACCACTATTCGTCTTGTATTATCTATAGCCTCCAGCAAGGGCTGGATCATTAATCAACTCGACGTGAATAATGCCTTTTTACATGGAACTTTAGAAGATGATGTCTACATGACACAACCTCCTGGTTTTATAAATCCTGACTTTCCAAATTATGTGTGCAAATTACAAAAAGTAATTTACGGTCTCAAACAAGCTCCTAGAGCATGGTTTATGAAATTAGGAACCGCATTGCATAATTTAGGTTTTAAGCCATGTATATCTGACACATCTTTGTTTATAAAACATAATGGTCCTGATATTGTTTGGATTTTAGTATATGTTGATGACATATTAATCACAGGAAATAATCCGCATCTCATTAAGCAAATCATTCATAATTTAAATTCCCATTTCTCCTTGAAAGACTTAGGGCCTCTCGACTTCTTTTTAGGAATCAAATGTACAAAAACAACTCATGGATATCACCTATCACAACAACAATATATACAAAATCTACTAACAAAATTTAAAATGCAGGATGCGAAGGTTTGCGCAACTCCTATGGAAGCTGGTGACTCTCCATCTCTTCATAAAGGTGATCCGATCTCTGATCCTCAAACTTATTGCTCCATGGTTGGCGCGCTCCAGTACGTGACTATCACAAGACCCGACATTGCCTTCTTGGTCAATAAAGCAAGCCAATTCCTTCATAATCCGACCGATCGTCATTTTTCTCTTGTCAAACACATTTTGCGGTATCTCAAAGGCACCGTTGATCACGGCTTACTCATTACCAAATCGACGCACCTAACCCTTCATGCTTATTCGGATGCCGATTGGGCGGGTTGTCCGGATGATCGCCGTTCAACAACTGATTTTTGTGTGTATTTGGGCAACAACTTGCTCTCATGGTCATCAAAAAAGCAACCAACAATATCTCGGTTAAGTACTGAGGCTGAATACAAGGCGCTTGCTTCAGCCACGGCGGAACTTATTTGGCTTCAGTCCTTACTGGCGGAATTGGCTGTTCCAATATTTAATACACCTGTACTTTGGTGCGACAATTTAGGGCAACGTTTCTTGCTTCAAATCTAGTTTTTCACGCGCGTACGAAACATATTGAGATAGATTACCATTTTGTTCGCGAACGAGTTCAATCCAAGCAGTTGATGGTTCAGTTCATTTGCTCGAGGGATCAATTGGCCGATGGTCTAACGAAGGCACTCTCTTCCTCCAGGTTTAAATTTTTGACAGGCAAGCTCACCGTCTATCCGACGTCTTGCTTGAGGGGGGTTCTCAACATATAAAGTAATAGAGGTTAATGTGGCAAGAAATCAAGGCTGCATATATCGTATTCAAGATTGTTGAGATTCTGATAGCTCAATATAGCATGCAAATTTCTTTCATATTCTTTGTATCCTTTAGATGTGATTAGTCGGAAATAAAGGATTGATTAGCTAGATAATAGGGATTGATTAGCTGGATATTAAATGCAATTATAGCCGTTGTAATAGCCTAGTGACTCATATATAAAGGGATGTCATCCATATGTAAAAAATCAACAGAGAAAATAAATCTTATTTTAATTTTCTATTTATCACAACTTAACCATGCTAAATATATATTTCCCTCTTTCTTTCCGCCAAAAAAAAAACTTTTTTATAATTGAAGTTATTTTCTTAAGAAGAGTGGAAGGGAGGAGTTCATTTGTCATACAGTAACTAGGTAAAGCCTCAAGCATAGCTCTTATCAAAACTAATCTGCCAGCATGGGATAGTAGGTTACCCTGCCAATCCCTGATCAGTTCATTTTTTGTGAAAAGATTATTGACAGATTGGAGAATGGTAGGGCCCATATCCCAGTTTGTGACAAAGAACCGGGCTGACAAACCTTCAGGACGAGGTGTTTTGTCAATACCAATAGATTTAACAGCCTTAGTTATCTCCTGTACTGTTGGGATTGTTTGCAAGGAAGATTGTTGTTGTGTTGTTAATTTGGGTATTGATTGTAGGACATTGTCTGGTATAAGGTCTGATATCCTTTGAGGATTGGAAGCAGTGTTGCAAAAAACGGATTTAATCGTCGATTAATCGGCGATTAATCGTTAATCGGCTCAAAACGTGCAGAAAATGCATTAATCGGTATGAAAAAACGGTGAGCCGTTTTGGGCCCGATTTGGACCGTTTTTTACACCGATTAGGCCCAAAAATTTAATTTTTTTTTTTGCAGTTTTTTATTTTTAATTTATCTTTCGGCCTGGCCCATTAACTCTAAAATCCGACCTGCCCTTTCCTCTTCTGCTCTTCGCACAATCGCACGGCTCTCCCCTCCTCTTCTGCTCTTCGCACGGCTCGTCTCCCCTTCGCAGAACGGCAGCGGCGCTCCATCACCGGCGACGACGCACCATCTCACCTCTGCCTCCAGTGATTGGTGAATGGTGAGTCCTCTCTCAGTCTCTCTCCCGCTTTCTCTGTCTCTCCTCTAGTCCTCTGTCAATCTCTTCTCTCGGTCTCCTCCTCTCAATCTCTCAGTCTCCCTCTCAATCTCACGTCTCTCTCTCAATATCTCGGTCTCTCCCTCTCAATCTCTCGGTCTGCTAACTGCCGAGTCCTTGACTGGCTGTCTCCCTCTCGATCTCTCTGTCTCCCTCTCGATCTCTACTGTCTAATTAGGGATTTATTTTTTTAATTGTTAATTAAGCTAATTTATTTTGTTAATTTCTTAATTAGAAATTTATTTTGTGTTATTCTTTACTAATTAAAAATTTATTTAGGTCGTAGACGAAACAGTGACTAATGGCTTCTCAATCTAATGCAAATGAGAGTGGATCTAGCGCCGCCAATAAACGCGGTTCCGATGGTTCAAGAGATATTGGATGGAATTATGGTGAGATTGCTAATCGAGCTATTAGTTTAGACAGATTGAGATGCAACTTTTGCCAGAAAGTTGTTGGTTCTGGTGTCAACCGTCTTAAGAAGCACATTGCTGGAGTAAGTTTCAATCACGTAAAATTATTGATTTTTTTTATTTTTCTTTGTTTTTTTATTGCTGGTGCTAAGTTTCAATTCAATCTCAATTAAGGCCCATTATATTTCGAGATCTAGTTATTTTGTTAAATCATGTCTTATGTTTGTTTATGTTTTATTTTAGACTTTGATGTGTATGTTTTGTTTAATTTTGATGTGTGTGGTTTGTTTGAATTCTGTTTTAATTTGAATTATGTATGAAATATCAATCAATTGAGTTAAAAATGGCGAGAATATATTACTCTTTATTGTTAATTCCTTCTCACTCCAACGTAATTATCATCAAAACCTTCAAATTTATGAATATTTATTAAAACCAACTAATTCTATATAAAATATGTTGTTAACTTATTAATATTAATTATTTTTGTTCATGAAATCTTTAGAAATTTTAATATTAATATATGCGACTTCATGAATTCATAATTGCTCCATAAACACAAAATAACAAGTACATAAAAATGACAAAATGACTAACTAATATTTTTTATTTATAAAAAATCTTATAACGGACTAACTAAATTAAAATTGAAAAATAAAAATAATATATTAAGTGTCAAATGCTATTTGATAAAAAAAAAATAATACTATATTCAAATACTAACGAATTAAAATAAATGGCGCAATTGATAATTTTGAAAAAAGAAATGACTTTCTTCAATAAAAAAATAAAATTTTAATTTAGTTAGTCCGTTATAAGATTTTTTATAAATAAAAAATATTAGTTAGTCATTTTGGCCTTTTTATTTTCTTGTTATTTCGTGTTTATGGAGCAATTATGAATTCATGAAATTGCATAATATTGAAAATTTATTTTTTATTCTTGTATTGTTATGAATATAATTAATGTGGATGTCCATTACTTGGCCCTTAAGAAAAGATAAATTAGGAAATACTTGTAAGAATAGAAGGAGTTGTAGCAGGATATTTATTACTGTATATTCTATTGTATTTAGGTTAGATTATTTCCTTTAATGTAATTCTAAATCAGGCAAGATATTTCTTGACCAGCACTCACCCTCTACTATATAAAGAGGGCAATGGCTATTGTATTCTAAATCCACAATTCAATACATAATTCTCTTCTTGCAATTCTCTCTTTAATTGTTCTTTTGTTCTTTATTTTATAACACGTTATCAGCACGACTCTACAATAAGCATTTGAAGTTCTAAATAACATAACTGAAACTCTGCTTCAGAAGGTACAATTTCAAATTATTAATATTTCATTATATTATTTATTTTGGATTTCTTTTATTCAATTTTTTTTTCTTTTCTTGAAATTCGTTATTTTACGAGCTTCTTTTAAGAACATATCTCTGCACCAGAAGTTGTAGATTCTCTTTATAGATCAATGCACCAGAAGTTGCTTGTTTAATTATTTTTTATTTTGCAACCAGAAGTTGCGTGTTTATTTTTATTCACGCACCAGAAGTTGCTCGTTTAAATTATTTTGTATGCACCAAGAGTTTCTTGTTTAATTATTTTTGCAACCAGAAGTTACATGTTTATTTTTATTTACGCACCAGAAGTTGCTTGTTTAATTTTATTTACGCAACCAGAAGTTGCATGTTTATTTTTTTTTATGCACCAGAAGTTGTAAGTATATTTATGCACCAGAAGTTGTAAGTATATTTATCTTTATTCTATGTACATTTATTTTATGCACATTTACTTTTATGCACATTTACTTTTATGTACATTTATTTTACGCACATTTATTTTTATGCAAATTTATTTTTATTTATGCACCTGTAGTTGCAATAATTTTTTCCTTTGCACACAAACTGCAAAATTTATTTTATGCACCATAAGTTGCAAAATATAGCACCAGTAGTTGCGAGAATATAAATCAGAAATATTGTCTAAATCTCGAAGATCAACTCTCAAATAATAATTTGAAAAAAAAATGAAGAATATATATTAAATAATGATACTCCTTACTTTTTATCTTGCTCTTGAAGCAGCAACAAGATGAAGAGAGTTGTATGATATATTGAAAACCAATATCATATCTTATTGTGAATAAGCAAACTAATGAGTTGTAAAAGAAGAAATTATGAAACTTGCCTAAATAATTGCATTCAATTCCCAGAAGTGAATGTTGCAAAATAATGACATAAAATGAGACCAATGCCAGAAGTCATTACAAGAAAATCACATAAGACAATGAGAAGATACAACAAGATATTATTTATAACTGATTCCAAAATATGTATTTTTGATGTTGTATAATAGAGCATTGGTTAAGTACCTGTTGTACACCAAAATATTTTGTCGAATTCTATAAAGTCTCTTTAAAAGAAAACAAAATTATGGTTAATTATGTTTATAATTGAAAACCATTTCAGTAAGCTCTTAAATATTACATAAGACTTTTAGGCGGACTTCCTTGACCATACATTTATTCAATTTATTTTATTTATTTGTAGAATCCAAAATGTCTATCATATGTCCAGCAGACATTGAACAACTAAATTAATAATTAGAAATTGAAAGACATGTATTAATATAATACCATGTATTGTAAATGTAATTTAAGACTCCAGAAGAGTTACCATTTTGTTGCCTGTATATAATAGATAATGCTTTAAAATTGTAAAATATTGTTTCTTGTATATAAGCAAAATAATGAATTTTCATTAAAATGAAAAATCACGAATTCCATACAATTGGTTCCGCATAATTCCCAGAAGTGAGTACCACATATACAAGTCATGATTATTAATATGGATGCTGACGTGTAAGAGGTCAATGTCGAAATTATACTTGTGATTGTGATGATTATATTAAGAAAAACACACAAGAAAGCGGAAAGAATGCACAAAATGGTCTACAAATTTATGTGGTAGTAAAGGACATTTGGTATGTCTCTATGTACGCCCTAGAATTTTATGGAGGTTTATTAAGCCGTCTTAAAAGCAAAGAGAAAATAATAATGTCGACTTATTTATCACCATAATGAAAAAGTTGATAACCGATAATGATATCATCCGCTGGATTTAAAGAACATTAAGAAGAACGAGTTAGAGAAAGAACCGATGGACAATGTTTCTGTATTTTGAGAAATATTCATTAGAACAACATGCAACTTTTCTATTGATTTGTATTATGAAGGACTAATACAATTAAGTCAGATTTATTAGTAACCAGAAGTTTATTGACTTAAAACTTATTTATGCTTCTGCATATCAGATTTCGTTCAGTCGAAAAGTAATTTTATAATTTGACAAGAACTTGAAGTTCACTAATTAGAAAAGTAGTTTTATCATTAAACATGAACCAGAAGTTCAATAATTTGAAAAGTAATTTTATGATTTGACATGAACTAGAAGTTCACTAGTTCGAAGAGAAATTTCGTGATTTGGCATGAAACAAAAGTTAACTAATCTCGGAGCAATGATGATGCAAATAATCACAGAGAATTCAAATATGCATCAATTAAAGACCAGAAGATTCTTTTATCAAATAAATTTTCATGTGCTGCATATTATCAAAGGAGAATCAATTGTTAGACATCACAAATCAGGGTTGGGAATAAATCACCCAATTTCCTTGAGCGTATTAATCGAAATATATGTGGCCCTATTACTCTTTCATGTGGACCATAGATATTTTATGGTATTAATAGATGTATCTATTAGATGGTCACATGTATATTTATTTAATGTCGAAATATTATATTTGCGAGATTGCTAGCTCGAATATTCTAATTAAGATAATAATTTCTGGATCGTACAACTAAGAAAAATCATCTTGATGATGATCAGTTGGCTACATCCCAAGTAATAATTGACTATTGTACGTTGATTTAGATTATAGTTGAGCATTGACCCACAAACGCACTTAGAATGATCTAACATCATATCTTGTTAAGCGATTATAATTAATCGTTGGCCCCTAATAATGAAATTAAAGCTCGTCTTTTGATTGAGGCCATGAAATGATATATGCTGCAGCACTAATTAGAGTAAAGCCAACATTTTATAAATAGTACTCCCCATTATAAATTGTGACTTGGCCTGCAGCCAAGTAAATACTATTTGAAATATTTTGGATGTATAATATTTGTTTCAGTAGCTCCACCACAATGCACAAAAATGGGTCACAAATAAAAGTCGGGTATATATGTTAAGTTAAATTGCCCTGCATAATTTGATGTCTTGAACTTCATTACATGAATTTATTCACTACATAAATTATTGATTATAAATTTGACGTGACGAATTTCAATAATTATCTAATTTTGATACTTAATCTTATATATATGAACTATAATTTAAAATGTAACTCATTTGTAAAATATAGCAAATCTATTATCAGATATATTTGTTCTTTCATAAAAGCAATCTGACAACATCTTAATTCGGATGGATATCCCTGGAGGATCCGCCAAAAACACACATGAAGTATGTTAGATGTTTATAGACAAAATTCCAGAAGAAAGAATTGAATAAATACCCAAGTGATTGTTGTGAAACAATCTAATATTAATGAATATGTTCAAGATGTAATAGACAATGAAAGTCCAGAAGAACTTGATTAATAATTAATGATAACATTAGGGGGAGAAAAACAAGAGCTGGAAAATGTAAGTTATATCTTATATAGAATGCATCATTAATATATTTCACTTAGATCCTCGAACAAGTTAATATGAACTAGAAGTTCATAAATTTATTAATGTGAAACAACATGCAATTATATTATTTATATTGATGCAAAAATGATTATCATATCATACATTCCAGCATTATGTGCTCATAATTATATTGAAGTACCCTTGGATAATTCTATGTTTGATATATGCCAGAAGCATGGTCGACGAATCGGTTCCAATGATAAAGATCCAAGGAAGAAAAAGGAGCATAATAAAAAAGTTGGCATAATTGAAGTTAACGATACTTCTAAAGAAATAAATTCTTTTGAAAAGAATATTAACGATAAAAGAGTAGAACACATAGACGAGCAAATAACCCCAGAAGAGGTTCAGGTACCTAATAATATTGAAAATATTGAAAATGATGAGATCTCAATAAATTATGTCTCTACTAGAATAAATATGGAACCGTAATAAAATCAAGATTAATCAAAATTTATTTATGCAATTGCAATTGATATAAAAAATAAAAATGAGGATCTAGAATTAAAATTATTTGTATAATGTCGACAGATAAAGTATTGGCCAAATCGAAAGATGTGATTAAAGCATCATTATTTTCACTAGTGAAATATAAAATTGTGGACATGTAGTCCAAACACCTGTCATTGTATAACGGTAACTTATAAGCGGGTATAACTTATAAGAGGGAGTTTTAAGAATATGTAATAAGAAAATTAAATTGTGATGTGCAATTATATTTCTAATTTTGTCGTCCCTGATAGACTTATTAACGTAGTAGCAAATTATTCATATCTCATTTGATTGCAATATATTAATGAAAATCCCTGAAGGCTTTAGAATGCCTGAAGCATTTCAAACTCTCGAGAGATTTAATCTATTAAATTACAAAGATCTTTGTACTAATTAATGCAATATTGAGATATGTGATAAAATTGCTATAACAAATGTTTGTTAAATGAATGTTATGTAATTGATCAAAATTACGTATAGGAAACTATATATTTACCTTTTTGAATGTTGATATATATATTGATGATTTAAAATCTTATGGTACTCTCGAAGAGCTCCAAATGCTACCATATTATTTAAAAGAAAATAAGATTAAATTTTTTAAGGCATAAAATATTATCTTGAATCATAAATTGAATATTATTTCCGGAAGGAGTTATTGTTTCACAATCACAATGATATAATGTGGAGAAATCGCATCCATTAAGATCATCAAGATAACTTATTTGATGTATTGACAATTGAAGTAAAGGATGCTGAGTTATTTTCATGCATGAGCATGATGATTGTGAAACGAATATTTAACGAATCTCCTCAAATAATGATCCAGCAGATCTCTTCTTAAGCATATATTACAGAGATTGAACTTTGTCATCTCACATATAGTTGCATATATGAGGGGGAGAAATAATACGCACTGCACTCTTTTTCCCTTGTCTATGGTTTTTGTCCCAATGGGTTTTCCTAGCAAGGTTTTTAACGAGGCAACTTTTGTGCGTAATATATAGAATGATGATGCACTCTTTTTCCTTCACTAGGATTTTTGCCCATAGGGTTTTACCTAGTAAGGTTTTAACGAGGCATATTTAGTATATGAGATAATGAGAAATAATGATAATACGCGATGCACTCTTTTTCCCTTAGCCAAGGTTTTGTCCTACTAGGTTTTCCTTATAAGGTTTTTAATGAGGCAACTTCTAATGCGTATGAAAGATAAAATATGGACATCCAAGGGGGAGTGTTATGAATATAATTAATGTGGATGTCCATTACTTGGCCCCTAAGAATAGATAAATTAGGAAATACTTGTAAGAATGGAAGGAGTTGTGGTAGGATATTTATTACTGTATATTCTATTGTATTTAGGTTAGATTATTTCCTTTATTGTAATTCTAAATCAGGCAAGAGATTTCTTGACCAGCACTCACCCTCTATTATATAAAGAGGGTAGTGGCTATTGTATTCTAAATCCACAATTCAATACATAATTCTCTTCTTCCAATTCTCTCTTTAATTGTTCTTTTGTTCTTTATTTTATAACATGTATATGTTTGTAAGTATTTAGCGAGTATATTTTCTTAATCAACCTTTATTTGAATAAGTGTATTAATATTAAAATTTCTAAAAATTTCATGAACAAAAATAATTAATATTAATAAGTTAACAACATATTTTATATAGAATTAGTTGGTTTTAATAAATATTCATAAATTTGAAGGTTTTGATGATAATTACGTTGGAAAGAGAAGGAATCAACAATAAAGAGTGATATATTCTTGTCTTTTTTAACTCAATTGATTGATATGTACAAACAAGGGTAAAAAAGCCTTTTTGTCACAATTTTTCCTACTCCTATCAAATCATTTCCTGCCCATATCATTTCCCCATTCCGAATTCATCCACGATTTGTTTGGCAAGTATTCTCAGTGGCATATGTTCCTCTTTGAATGTTCTATTGCACCTTTTTTTCTAGATCCAGAAACAGAATGCAGGACCGATTAAGATGTGATGCATGGAGGTTTTAACTCTTTCCAATTTTGATAGTATTATTCGCTGCTAGTCGGGTAATTTCTGGCAATAGAGTAGTAGTTTCATTTCAACATGTTGTTGTGTAAGGGACTATGGTGAAGGGGTGTTTCACTGATTCCATCTGTTGTCAACATATAGGCAGCATTGGTTTGGGATTGTGAAACCTCGTTCGATGAGATTCTCTAGAGTGTTGATTCTATTTCACAGGCATGACCATCCAAATATCTTTGTTCTTAACGGTGCCTTTAACTTCCAGATATTTTTGAGATTGGAAGAAGAGCGCATACCATTAACGAGGAAGTTGTAGGAACTTTTGACGGTAAAATTTCCATCTTCTTTCCATCTCCATGTGATTGTATCTTTGCTGTCATTGAGGCGAATTGAGTTGTGTTTGTTCACACAGAGTTGTAGCGTTTGGGTTGGGGTATAATTAGATGTTCCATGTCCCGTTGGAGTAGAAGGCCAGTACCGGGCCGTCTTGGTGGACGGTAAAGGAGAATAGATTGGGGAATTTGTATTAGAGTTTTTGTTGTCCTATCCATCTGGAATTCCAGAAATCCGTTAGTGCTCAATTAGCCACTGTGAAGGTTGTAGAGGTTTGGAACAAGTCAATTAGTTTGAGACAGTTTTTCCAGAAGGGTGATGCATTAGCTAGTATTTGATTGTTGGCCGAAGCGGTTAGCCGACTTGATAGGGTTGTGAGGTGCGACTAACGGGTGTGATCAAGGGATGCGACTCAAATATCACATTCAAAAGAAGCGACGAAAGGTTGCGACCAATGGATGCGACCAAACGTGCGACTAACAGGTGTGACCAAGGAATGCGATTCCAATGTCACATCCAAAAGATGCGACGAAAGGTTGTGACCAACGGATGCGACTAAAGGGTGTGACCAACGGATGCGATCCAAATGTCACATCCATAAGGTTGCAACGAATGGGTGCGACCAAAGGATGCGACTAAAGGGTGTGACCAATAGATGCAATCCAAATGTCATGTCCAAAAGGTTGCGATGAACGGTTGCGGCCAAGAGGTGCAACCAATAGGTGCAACCAACGGATGTAATCGACATGCGCAACCAAGAGGTATGACCGAAAAGGTACAATTGCAAGAGTTGCAACCTCTTGAATAGATGTGTCTTCATGAAATGGTGCATACCATGAATTGTCAGGTGCAATTGCAAGAGTTGCAACCTCTTGAATAGTTGTGTCTTCATGAAAGGGTGCATACCATGAATTGTCTTTTTGAAATGGTGCATGTGATGCATTATTTCATGAAAAGTTGTATGTGATGCATTGAATTCATGAAAAGATGCCTATGATGTATTAATGTGTAGAAAAATGTGTGTTGACAAAGTTGACCAGGTGTTGACCATGTTGATCATGTTGACAGTTGACTGTTGACCCACTGTGTTGACTATGGACTATGTTGACTGTTGTATTGACTGTTAATTGTTGATAGTTGACTACACTAATTTACTCCTTGAATGTTGACCATTAAATTGGTCAAAAGTTGATCATGACTTGGTCAAAATATTGACCATTGACTGTTGACCTTGTCAAATGTTGATCGTTGACCGGGTCAAATGTTGACCAAATCAAACATTGAGTTTTGACCTGCCACATGTTGACAATGATGACCGCACCCCGAATTCGCATTCGTAAGCCTTATATATATATATATATATATATATATATTATAAATGGGTAAATAATCGAAACATAATATGATTATGTTTATATTTGATATATTTGTTGATATGTATTGATATAATGAGAGAGTTCATTAGGCATAACACATACATCATTGAGATGAATGAGTTCATCGTCCATCATGAATACATCATTAAGATGACAAGTTTATTTTAAACCACATATCATGGCAATGAAAGAGTTCATCGATTTCTATACATGGAGATAAGATTTTCAAATACAATCTAAGAAAAATTTCATGGAGATGAAATATATATTAGGAAATCTTTATGTTAGTTCATAAAGATCAAGGCCATGATATATCATCGTTATTATCTTTATTCTATTGGTACATGTGATGTTCTTTGAATATTGCATAATAACATATAATATTAAATAAAATTCCTCAAAACAATGTTAAGTCATGAAGTGCCTTCCATAAGTCTAAATCTCTTGATACTCTGATCGACCCTGTATAGGTCATTCCAAAGCTGGGTATGTAAGGACAATCTTAGGAGGAGAGAATGCGGGAAATGGGAGCCAACATAGGTCATGCCAAAGCTGAGTGTGTTGGGTACTATTTTGCCGATAATTAGACATGGTTTGACTTAACTAGGCTATCAAGTCGGACTTGGGCTCGGGGCATACGATAGGATATATACGTCGGGCGTATGATGCTTATCCTATGTTGTTCAAGAGTTGTATGAGATACAATTGGAATTATTCCTACCTAAATAACTTAACTTCTGGGCGATGAGCCAAAGCTCACATAGGACTTAATTGAAATATGGATCTTGTCTCACTATGAAACTTCAGTTGGGTTTCTACCGTTCATAACGCAGCGGAAAAACAAAAACGAAACAAAATCGAATTCGAAACCCAAAAGAAGGATCCGTGAATTACAATTAAATCAAAGAAAAGTTCATAACTTTGTACCTTCGGATTACGCTTAATCCGTGATGATCAAAAGCAAATTTGGTTGACGCTTTTCTTTGCCCGATTCCAAACCGGTTTCCAAACCGATCCTTTGTATGTTTCGCCTAACCGGTCTAACAAACCGATCTCCAAACGAACCGATTCTCCAAGCAAATCGATTCTCTAAACAAACCGATTCTCCAAACAAAACCACGGTTTCAACCCGAATCACAAAGACGTCGCACTATTCGTTCTTTTGTCTCACACGGTATCCACATGAATAACCCCTTTGAACGGATAAAGAACGATATATGCTACTATTCGTTCTTTATTTCTCTCACAGAAATAACAAGAGAATAATTTTCGGATTTTTCTCTCCTTTTTGTCTCACAAAATTTGGACGAAAATATTATAATCCTTAATCTGATTTTGGGGTGTCTCTTGTGCCTATATAGTCCATAAGTTTCATATCCTATGTGCATGGTAACTATGTAACCATATATGCAACACACCTTATCATATAAGATGTAGGATTGGATGTGTCACTTGACTATGTAGCTCTCCATACAACTTATCACATAAGTTATGATTTTTCTGCGTACGTCTCAATAGTTGTTCTTTGTGTGTGACCCTGTAGGTTTACTTAATGTTGGCAACAATCACAATGGATTATAAATCATGAGCGGCCTCTAGCAAGACATCATGATCACCCAAATTAAGCAAATATAGATGATTCGATCAAACCTAATTTATGTCATGCATTGTATCCTTTTGTTACACGATATGTATATCGTCCATAAGGCATGATATGTGTCAACCTTATATTGGTCGATAAATATTTGTTGACACCGAATTTTATTGAACATAAAATGACATTAATAACTCCTTATTAATTCACTTGAGCACGGCCGTGCGATTCTTCAATCAAATCATCAAGAGGCCTAAAGATATCTCTCTTAATTTATGAGAGGAACAAATCCTATCTTAATTAAACTCTTTCCACCGCACAATTCATTATATACCTAATTATAATCTTTATGATCGCCTGGTTAAAGACGATGTTAGACTATACTAAAGTATAAAATTTATCATGTAGGAAACTGAGATAATCTCAAGTCTAAGGATTACAGATACATTCTTTACTGAGAATAACTAATGACACGAACCATATAGTATTCTCACAGTGGGTCAATCCAGTATATGGTCTCCAACATATACTTATCTTAATGGCTTAATAACTCTTATTCATGATCAGTAAAACGTGACCATCAATCAACTAACATACTGATGTACATATATAGCTTATCCTAAAGTATGTTTGTTTCACAAACATCCTATGAATGATCAGGGACGGTTTAGAATATCATTCATAATACTTTATAGTTTTACTATCAAAGTCACATACTTTGATGATATAAAGCTGAATATCATATTCAAGGTTCATTTTAGTAATAAGAATAAAATAACCAATACACATTTATTATATAAAATATCTCTAAATAAACACAATGTTTGTTGAACACAATCCATACATCTAGGTCTCAAATATATTGGCCCAGGGCATACTACTAACAACTTCATGGATTGAAAGTTTCCGAATCAATGCGATTGAGGGTTATTGATTTGATTAAAAAATAGTGGGAGCGATTGAGGGTTATTGATTTGATTAAAAAATAGTGGGAGCCATTATATGAAATATTTAAACAATAATATATTGGGCTTCAGACGTTCATAACGCAGCGGAAAACAAAAATTTCGTCCGAAACCAATCTGAGGATCCGTGCGTATCGGTTAAATCAAAGAAATAAATCTTAATAATACCTTTCGGATTACGCTTAATCCGTGACGCTCAAACCATGCATATTGTCCATGCGCCTCTAAACCAGTTACCATCCTAACCGATTTTCGGTCTGTCTAGGCCGTCTAGGTCGGGTCGTGCGGAAGTCATCTACCGCACACACAATCGGTCTCCACCAAAACTCTCAATGAACCGTTCTCATCTTCTTAGGCCGAACAGATCACAAGCACCGAAAGTACGAACGCCTCTACCGGTGTCCACACGAACAAACTTCTTAAAAAGGGAAGAAGAACAATATATATGCTAGTAGCTTGTTCTCCTCTTGCATAAGAAAACTCTTCTTATTTTATCTCACAAAAGATGTATATAATTCCTCTCATATAATTGCACTCTTTAATTTTGTCATACAAAAAAGAAAATACCCTTTCATAATTTTGTCATACAAATTAGAAAGTATATTTTCTCTCTTTTGTCTCACAAAAGAGAATGAGAAATAATGAGAGAGAGAATGATGTGTTGTATTATGAATTTGGAGTCCTTTATGTCCTTATATAGAGGTGAAGAGTCATGTCTCTTCACACTAAAAGATGTGTATGACATCACTCATCATTATCCATATGATATCATCTAGACTCTTCTAGATTACATGATCTTTTGTGCTCATAGTCTTCATATACATATATATCACATCTTATCACATAAGATGACAATATATTTTGTGACATTCTTATGCAACTCATCATATAAGTCGCTAGGATTTTCTGCGCTCGTTTTAGTAAGACGCCATCGTTATATTAATCGATTAATATTTCTTGATTCCGAATTAAACTGAACAAGAACAAATGACATTAATAACTCTTATTAATTCATTTGAGTATGGCCATACATTTCTTCAGTTCAATTCATCAAGAGGCCTAAAGATATCTCTCTCATTTATGAGAGGAACAAATCCCGTCTTGATTGCGCTCATCCCTCTATATGATTCATTGTATACCTAATCATAACCGTTATGACCACCCGGTTAAAGGCAGTGTTAGATTATATTAAAGTATAAAATTACTCATGTTGGGAACCGAGACAATCTCAGGTCAAAGGACTATAAATACTTTATGTTACAAGAATCGCTAATGACGTAAAACATGTAGCATTCTTATGGCGGGTCAGTCCAGTATATGGTCTCTAACATATACTTATGTTAATGACTTGATAACTATTTATCCATGATCAGTAAAACATAATCATTAGTCAACTAATATACTGGTGTACATTTATAGCTTGTATATAAATATATATTTATATGTATCTACAAGTATATTTGTCTCCACAAATATCCTATAAATGACCAGGGACGATTTAGAATAGCATTTATAATACTTTACAGTTTTACTATCAAAGTCACGTACTTTGATGACATAAAGCTGAATTGCATATTCATGGTCTATTTTAATTATATTAAAATAACCTATACGCATATATTATATGAAATATCTTAGAATAAATATTATATTTGTTATTACAATCCATCATCTAGGTCAGAAACACTTTGGCCTAGGGCATAACACCATCATAATAGTCTTTGCATATTATTCAAATCGAATAGTATATCTAATTATGTCTCACAATAGGTCCTTGAGAAGGACAGATAACATAAGATGCTAATAATCGTTAACATGAACATAGACAAGTGTTGTCAATAATGTTCTCGTGCTTAAAAGGAACGTAAAACGTACTCCCAGAGATAAGGGCAAGATGTTGCCGAGACTTCGACCTTAGGTAAGAAATTAGTATCCTTTGCAGTGAATCGGTTCATTGAATGAAACCATAATTTCTCAAGAAGATATGAAAAAGGGAATGAAAGGATAGTGTGACTACCGCTTCAAGTATTTTTGTTATAGAAATTAACTTGTCTATTTCACATCATCTGTATTAGATACACGATGTGAATCACATATTTGTGAAAATGTGCTGACAAAGTTGTAGACTATTGGGTAAATATGATGTTAACATATGAGTGACAAATGTAACAAAAGTTGTTGCATTTTCTCAAGTAACTCATTTATTTACATTGTCTTTTTGGACTTATCGCCGACATAAATAATTGTTATTTAATGTCGACAATAAATTTTGTATTATCTATAGTTCGAGTTTATCTATGAATGGTTATTAATTTATTATTGAGAATAATAATTTCACCATTCACAAATGTCAATTTTCTTTGGAAATGTTCCAATAGAAAAATTACCTTATGTGTTATATCGAACAAGATAATTATAAGTCTATCTATAACATTAATATTAAGAATTTAAATCTAGCATTGTCGCTTGGTCTACTTAAATAAGATGAACATTTATTAAATCCATTAAGATGGATTTTCAAATTCATTTGATTTTGAATCATTTGAAACATGTGTAACTTATTTATTAGACAAGATGACATTTACGTCTTTCACAAAGTAATGTGAAAGCAACTTACTTATTGGCTCTCATACATAGTGATGTATGTTCATCAATGAGTGAAGGTGCTAGAGAAAACTACTTCATCGCTTTATTCAAATAATAAATTTGAATATTTTTAAAAGTTCAAAAGTTACATAAAACTTGGCTTCGAAAAATCAAATTTCTTTGATGAGATCGAGGAGTCGAGAACCAAGTGTTTGATCACCATGATAACTATATCGAACTGTATTAGATATAGTTCGATTATGATGAGTCAAATATATCTTCTATTTCTTTCGGGGTTACGCTCTTATTGTTGGGTTTCTACCGTTCATAACGCAGCGGAAAATACAAAACGAAACAAAATCGAATTCGAAACCCAAAAGAAGGATCCGTGAATTACAATTAAATCAAAGAAAATTTCATAACTTTTTACCTTCGGATTACGCTTAATCCGTGATGATCAAAAGCGAATATGGTTGACGCTTCTCGTTGCCCGATTCCAAACCGGTTTCCAAACCGATCTCCAAACGAACGGATTCTCCAAGCAAACCGATTCTCCAAACAAAACCACGGTTTCAACCCGAATCACAAAGACGCCGCACTTCGCTTCGTCCTCTACCGGTATCCACACGAACAACCCCTTTGAACGGATAAAGAACGATATATGCTAGTATCCGTTCTTCATTTCTCTCACAGAAATAACAAGAGAATAATTTTCGGATTTTTTTTCTCTTCTTTGTCTCACAAAAGATGGACGAAAATATTATGATCCTTGAAATGATTTTGGGGTGTCACTTGTGCCTACATAGTCCATTCGTTTCATATCCTATGTGCATGGTAACTATGTAACCATATATGCAACACACCTTATCATATAAGATGTAGGATTGGATGTGTCACTTGACTATGTAGCTCTCCATACAACTTATCACATAAGTTATGATTTTTCTGTGTACGTCTCAATAGTTGTTCTTTGTGTGTGACCCTGTAGGTTTACTTAATGTTGGCAACAATCACAATGGATTATAAATCATGAGCGGCCTCTAGCAAGACATCATGATTACCCAAATTAAGCAAATATAGATGATTCGATCAAACCTAAGTTATGTCATGCATTGTATCCCTTTGTTACACGATATCTATATCGTCCATAAGGCATGGTATGTGTCAACCTTATGTTGGTCGATAAATATTTCTTGACACCGAATTTGATTAAACATGAAATGACATTAATAACTCTTTATTAATTCACTTGAGCACGGCCGTGCATTTCTTAAATCAAATCATCAAGAGGCCTAAAGATATCTCTCTCAATTTATGAGAGGAACAAATCCTATCTTAATTAAACTCTTTCCTCCGCATAATTCATTATATACCTAATTATAATCTTTATGACCGCCCGGTTAAAGACGATGTTAGATTATATTAAAGTATAAAATTTCTCATGTAGGAAACTGAGATAATCTCAAGTCTAAGGATTACGAGATACATTCTTTACCGAGAATAACTAATGACACGAACCATGTAGTATTCTCACGGTGGGTCAATCCAAGTATATGGTCTCTAACATATACTTATGTTAATGACTTAATAACTCTTATTCATGATCGGTAAAAACGTGACCATCGGTCAACTAACATGCGATGTACATTTATAGCTTATCATAAAGTATGTTTGTCTCACAAACATCCTATGAATGATCAGGGACAGTTTAGAATATCATTCATAAAACTTTATAGTTTTACTATCAAAGTCACATACTTTGATGATATAAAGCTGAATATCATATTCAAGGTTCATTTTAGTAATAAGAATAAAATAACCAATACGCATTTATTATATAAAATATCTCTAAATAAAAAGAATGTTTGTTTAACACAATCCATACATCTAGGTCTCAAATACATTGGCCTAGGGCATACTACTAACAATCTCCCACTTGCACTAGGCCGAATCTAACAAGTATCTAATATCCATCGACCTAGCATGACCCTCATGCTTTGCTTGAGAAAGTGGTTTAGTCAACGGATCGGCAACATTATCATCACCATCAACTCTGCATATTTTAATATCTCCTCTCGCAATGATCTCCCTGATCAAATGGAAACGTCGAAGTATGTGTTTGGTTCTCTGATGCGATCTTGGTTCCTTTGCCTGCGCGATTGCCCCATTGTTGTCACAATAAAGATCCATAGGATTTGCTATACTAGGAACCACACCGAGTTCTTCAATGAACTTCTTCATCCAAACTGCTTCCTTAGCTGCTTCTGAAGCTGCTATGTACTCCGCTTCTGTCGTAGAATCCGCTACAGTGTCCTATTTGTTCGGCCTAAGAAAGCAATTCAGCTTTAAGTGTTTGTGACCTAGATGATGGATTGTAATAACAAACATAATATTATTCTAAGATATTTCATAAAATATGTGCGTATAGGTTATTTTAATATAATTAAAATAGACCATGAATATGCAATTCAGCTTTATGTCATCAAAGTTCGTGACTTTGATAGTAAAACTATAAAGTGTTATGAATGCTATTCTAAATCGTCCCTGGTCATTTATAGGATATTTGTGGAGACAAATATACTTGCATATATATATAAATATATATTTATATACAAGCTATAAATGTACACCAGTATATTAGTTGACTGATGATTATGTTTTACTGATCATGGATAAATAGTTATCAAGTCATTAAGATAGGTATATGTTAGAGACCATATACAGGACTGACCCGCCATAAGAATGCTACATGTTTTACGTCAATAGCGATTCTTGTAACATAAAGTATTTATAGTCCTTTAAACTGAGATTGTCTCGGTTCCCAATATGAGTAATTTTATACTTTAATATAATCTAACACTGCCTTTAACCGGGTGGTCATAACGGTTATGATTAGGTATACAATGAATCATGTAGAGGGATGAGTGCAATCAAGACGGGATTTGGTCCTCTCATAAATGAGAGAGATATTTTTAGGCCTCTTGATGAATTGAACTGAAGAAATGTATGGCCATACTCAAATGAATTAATAAGAAATATTAATGTCATTTGTTCTTGTTCAGTTTAATTTGGGATCAAGAAATATTAATCGATTAATATAAGGATGGCATATTACATGCCTTATGATCGATATAGATATCGCGTGACAAAGGGACTAAATACGTGATTGTTGATTAGGTAAGTCGGATCACCAATATTCACTTAAATTGGGTAGTCATGATGGTTTGCTAGAGTCCGCTCATGATTTATAGACTGTCAAGTCTATTGCCAACATTAAGTGAACCTACAGGGTCACACACAAAGAACAAACTGAAATGGGCGCAGAAAATCCTAGCGACTTATATGATGAGTTGCATAAGAATGTCACAAAATATATTGTCATCTTATGTGATAAGATGTGATATATATGTATATAAAGACTATGAGCACAAAAGATCATGTAATCTAGAAGAGTCTAGATGATGGCATATGGATAATGATGAGTAATGTCATACACATCTTTTAGTGTGAAGATATATGACTATTCACCTCTATATAAGGACATAGAGGGCTTCAAATTGACAACACATCATTCTCTCTCTCTCATTATTTCTCATTCTCTTTTGTGAGACAAAAGAGAGAAAATATACTTTCTAATTTGTATGACAAAATTATGAAAGGGTGCTTTCCTTTTGTATGACAAAATGAAAGAGTGTGATTATATGAGAGGAATTATATACATCTTTTGTGAGATAAAATAAGAAGAGTTTTATTATATAAGAGGAGAACAAGCTACTAGCATATATATTGTTCTTCTTCCCGTTTTAAGAAGTTTGTTCATGTGGACACCGGTAGAGGCGTTCGTACTTTCTACGCTTGTGATCTATTCGGCCTAAGAAGATAAGAACGGTTTGTTGAGAGTTTTGGTGGAGACCGATTGTGTGTGCGGTAGATGACTTCCGCACGACCCGACCTAGATGGCCTAGACAGACCGAAAATCGGTTAGGATGGTAACCGATTTAGAGGCGCATGGACAATATGCATGGTTTGAGCGTCACAGATTAAGCGTAATCCGAAAGGTATCTTTAAGATTTATTTCTTTGATTTATCCGATAAGCACGAATCCTCGGATTGGTTTTGGACGAAATTTTTGTTTTTCCCTGCGTTATGCACATCTGAAACCCAACATTATGGACGATATAGATATCGTGTAACAAAGGGATACAATGCATGAACATAAATTAGGTTTGATCGAATCATCTATACTTGCTTAATTTGGGTAATCATGATGTCTTGATAGATGCCGCTCATGATTTATAATTCGTTGTGATTATGTAAACCTACATGGTCACACACAAAGAACAACTATTGAGACGTACATAGAAAAATCATAACTTATGTGGTAAGTTATATGAAAAGCTACATAGACAAGTGACACATTTAATCCTACATCTTATATGATAAGATGTGTTGCATATATGATTGCATAGTTACCATGCACATAGGATATGAAATTTATGGACTATATAGGTACAAGAGACACCCAAAGAAAAAATGATAGAAAAAGGTATATTAATTTTCGTCCAATTTTTGTGAGACAAAAAAAAGAGAAAAATCCGACAAACCTTCTATTGTTATTTCTGTGAGAAAAATGAAGAACGAATACTAGTATATATCGTTCTCTATCCATTCAAAGGGGTTGTTCGTGTGAATACCGGTAGAAGACGAAGCAAAGTGCGGCGTCTTTGTGATTCGGGTTGAAACCGTGGTTTTGTTTGGAGAATCGGTTTGCTTGGAGAATCGGTTCATTTGGAGATCGCTTGGAGATCAGTTTGTGAGACCGGTTAGGCGAAACATTCAAAGGATCGGTTTGGAAACCGGTTTGGAATCGTGCAAAGAAAAGCGTCAACCAAATTCGCTTTCGATCATCACAGATTAAGCGTAATCCGAAGGTACAAACTTAAGAACTTTTCTTTGATTTAATTATAATTCACGGATCTTTCTTTTGGGTTCGATTTCGATTTTGTTTCATTTTTTATTTTTCTGCTGCGTTATGAATGGTAGAAATCCCAATAGAGTGTTAATCTTCCTCCTATGGACAAGAAGTTCTTTTTCATACTCGCCAGTCTTTTGGAGAATTTCTCCAAGAGAGGCACGTAGTGTTCTCGGCGCAATCTTTTTGTTAGGTAGTGGTAGACCGAGATATTTTATCATGAATTCTTGATAAGGTCACCCTAGGATAGCTAGTAGTTCTTCTTTATCCATCTCGCAATTTGAACTCAGAGAGAATTTTTATTTGTTGTAATGTATTTGTAGTCTCGATGCAGTTGAGAACACATGAAGTATTATTTTGATTCTTTGATTTGCTGGATAGTCGGCTTCAGGAAAAAAACATAATCATGGGTCTCACAATGAACTTTGATTGTGCAAGTGTGGATATGATCTTGCTTAGCACATTCATTGCAATGATAAAAAGGAAGGGAGATAGAGTGTCCCCTACCTAACTCCTTTTTTGTAATGTATTGATTTACCTGATATTCCGTTTATGATAATTTTGCGTGCCCCTTTAGTATGCAATTGGAGATCCAGAGGCTCCATTTATGGTCGAATCCTTGCACCCAAAGCATTTCGAGTAGGAAGTCCCAAGAGATTATATCGAAAGCTTTTGTTAGATCTGCTTTGAAGGTTAGTACCGGTGTTTTTTGGGTTTTGGCCAAGTGTAGTAATTCTTCTGCATAAAGAAGCCCTTTGACTATATTTCTTCCTTTGATGAAAGCGGTTTGATTTCCTTTTATCAGTGTATCTAATTTCGGTTGTAATCGGGAGGCTAGTATTTTGGAGAATATATTTTGTACGGAGTGTATTAAGCTTATGGGTATGAAATCTTGCGGTTCTATAGCGTCTGATTTTTCAGGTATGAGGGTAATGTAGGATGAATTTAAGCCTACTATAGCCCATGGGTTATAGTCGACTCATCATTGTAAGTTGCCAGAAGGTCGGGTATGATTATGTCTGCGAATTTTTTGAAGAATTCTCCTGTGAGTCCGTCCGGGTCAGGTGATTAGTCCGATCCCCAGTCATTTATTGCATCTTTAATTTCATCTGCCGTTATTTCCCCATTTAACGATTGAAGGCTTTCGTCTGGATTTGGAAGATGGTATGAAGGTTTAAAGCATATTGGTTTAGATTTTGGTTTGATGTTCCAACCAAGTTTTTGCAATAGTTTAAAAGGATGTTGGATTTATTTTCGTAGTCTGTGTAGTCATGCCCCAGATGTCTGATAACCGCGATATTCGCGGTTGTTTTGTTTATTGTACCACTTTGTAAAAGTATTTCATGTTGGAATCTCCATTTTTTGTTCATCTGACCTTCGCTCTTTGTTTTCAGATTTTTTCCTCCCATAAGGATAGTTGGTTAAACGATCTTTAAGTTTTATGTGTAACCATAAGTCTATTGGAAAGACGTTTCTAGGTTCTTCTTTTTTGTCTAACCGTAAGATAGCCGGTCTACAATTTTGTATTTGGGAGGAAACGTCATTGTTTCTATCGTGTTTCCATGTTTTGATGATTGTTACTAGTGTCAATTTGATAGAAAGTTGAGAGGTAGTGGCGGCTAAGCTGGCTGTCCAGAAATGGGTGACTAGTTGATTGAATTCGTCTATATCTAACACGGAATTGGTCTATATCTAACACAGAAGTTTTCAAGACGGAATATATTTGATCTTGGGAAATTGGTAGAGGCAGTTAAAGACATAGGGCAGTGGTCGGAATCGGAAGTAGGTAGGGCTATTCAATGTTGCAGAAATCGCTAATCGGTATTAATCGGACGGGCCGAAAATTTCCGAGTAGGGGATTAATCGGGATTAATCGGGATTAATCGAAATTAATCGATTTGATCTAATCGGACTGAATTTTTATATATATTTCAAATAATATTAACATTTATAACAAAAATATTCAACATCCTAAACTCATAATCTAATAAACACATATAATTTAAAGTTCAAATACATAATTCCAGTTAAAACATAAACGATGTTCAATACATAATTCAAATTAAAATATAATCCAAAAAAATAACACACATCAAAGTCTAAACAAACAACACGTATCAAAGTCCAAACCAAAAACACACAACAAACTCCAAAATAAAAAATTAAATGGGCCGGGCCGGGTGAAAACTAAAGAAAAATGATGAAAAAAAAAAAAAAAAAAAAAATGGTTGATTTTTTTGGGTTTTGAATGGGCCAGGCCGGAAAATATTAAAATTAAAAACTGAAATTTAAAAAAAAGACGGATTTGGGCCGAATCGGGTGAAAAAACGGCCTAAATCGGCCCAAAACGGGTGGCCGATTAATGCAGCCGATTAGCACGTTTTCTGCACGGTGGGTGCCGTTTTCCGATTAATCGACGATTAATCGGCCGATTAATCTGATTTCTGCAACACTGGGGCTATTTGATTAGTATTTGGAAAGAGATTTGATCAAGTAGATGAAAAAAAGAATCTATCTGGTCTAGCCATTTGGGGATTGTCCCTGGTATTTGACCAAGTAAAGTTTCAACTCAATATTCTTTTTCTTCTCATTTCATAAGCCTCCAACTCCTTATCTAGTGAATCTAATCACAAGCTTCGATTCAAGTATCACCCTTTATATTCCTCAGAACATGTGGCACTTTCACTAATCAAATTCCATTAAGAACAGATCAACAATTGAATAAAATCCAAGTTCAGCACCATTGTTGACTTATATTTTTCCTGCAAACTTAACATTTGATCACCGATTATTTTGCATTTCAATCCTCTCGAGCATTTCAGATTTCTTCTCATTCTTCTCAGGAATTGTTCAGAATCTGTCTTGTTGAATTTCATTGAGTACTGATCAAATTAGGACTCTAGCACAATCTTTAACTCACAAATTAGCCATTTGTTTTGAAGGAAGCAAGGGTGCCCTTTGGGTCCCTTGAATCAATTTCATTAAATCAGAAAATTATAATTATAAAGTGTTGGTCAGCCAAACAGTCAAACTCAAAGAAACACTCATTTCCATACAACAAAGGACTCTAGACATATAATGCAAGAACTCCTGAACCAACCACACTAAACTAACTCTTATATCAAATTACAACAATTCATCCAATCATTAACATTATTCCAAATCTTCCAAAAAAAGAGTCTGCTACGTGTAGTCTTGATCCTTGAAAAATAAGAGAGTTCCTTGCTAACCAAATTTCCCAACAGCTTCGTGCTGGCCAAATAAACCAACGTTGCAAATCTCTCTTAGATAAGCCCGACGGTGTGATTTCCCACTCAGCAATGGCTTCTCTTTGATTGTGTCCATTGTAGGACCAGTGCATGAAAACTTCTCTCCAGACTTGAATTGCAAAATCACAATTGAAAAAGAGGTGATTTACAGATTCTGTTTGACCCGAGTTGCAACAGCAAATTAGCCATTAGGAGCTCCAACTCTTCATATTAAATATTCTCAGTGGAAACCAAATATAACACTTCAGTATTCTTGCTTGCAATTAACAGATTCCACTCACTTTCAGTTTTGATCACGCAACCACCTTGATTCACATCTCAGTCCTTGACTTGGTGAAAAGAACGACAACTCATTAGCCAAACTCTAGGCTCAAGTTGTTGGATCATTATTCCAACGTTGGACTTATATGTATAATATTTGTGTATAATATTACTGTCAAATATACTTATAATAAAGTGATCAAGTTTAGTTAATTATATTAAGTATTAATGTGTCAAATTAGGGTGTGGCCTTTGATGTGTAGAATTGTGGGTGGTGTGTTTCTATTTTTATGATGGGCTGAAATGGAAAAGTCCACATTAGGAGCCAAATGGTGTCTCTTCATGAAAGGGTGCTTATTTGGATATATAAGCAATTTGGTCCCCAATACACATGAACTAAGTCATTCTCTCATCTGCCCCATTAAGAAGAGAGAGGGAGAGACCAAAAGAGAAAAGAAAACAAAGGGATCTCAATTCGCGTTCATGAAGTATTTGGAAGACCCTATTTGCATATTTCGGTGTCCTTCATTCAAAATAAATTGATAAGGATTCATCTTCTTATCCGGTACTAAAGCATGGACTAGAGGTACGCTTCCGCTATTATTTTATGGTTTGATTCACATAGTTCGATCTAGAGTTTGACGGTACCGGTGCGTACCGCCCTAACAAGTGGTATCAGAGCGGGTCTATGTTGAATCAAGTATTATGTGTTGATTTAATCCTATTTTAGATTTGTTTCTATATTCAATTTTCGGTTTTCAATTAAATTGAACACAAAAGAGGTTAAATTGAACATGAGAGGGTAAAATTGGGGCCGGATTTGATAATGATCAAGTTTTTCAACCGTCGTCGTCACTGGAAGTCGATCGATCGTGGGTTTGCACCGCCACATGGAGAGACCGGTTCGAAGAGGTGTGGTCCGTCACGAAACTGTACGAACCAACATAAGGCACGGCATCTCACTACTAGTACACACACCGCCTTTGGCTGCGTACAGGCGAGGAGGCGCGAGGCGTCGAAACGGCGTGACTAAAAGTGCTAACTCGTCTATGGTGAATCGGCGCACGGAAGAGGCGAAATGAAGGGGCGCCATTATTTTTTCCTTCTCTGGATGAAGGTTGATTTGGAAAAGACGGGATTTGTTTTCCCGGTTTTTAAACTCTATAAAACTGGGATCTAAAAACTCAGGAATTCAAATCCGAAATTCCAAATTCAGTTTTAAGAAATAAGTATTTTGGGTTGGGCTTGTTATTTCTGGGCCGAAACAAAAGAATAAAACAAATGGTCATGTATATGTTTTATTTATTTATTTTGGTAATTCGGTTGGGCTCATAGGCTTTATGATTTTCAAATTAAAACAAAAGGTTTATAAATATGTTTTGATTTTTAAGTCAGTAAGTATTATAATCCAATAGAAAAATAAGTATTTTTAAAATTATAAAAAAAAAAAAAAAAATTTCCGAATTTTGCCCATATTAAATTATAAATTCGGATTTACGGTATAATTTTAAGTTCAAATTAAGGTATTTAATTATTACATATTCAGAAATTAATTTGTTTCGACATCATGTCGCCAAAGTGACCTCTCATGTCGAAATTAATTTTATTTTGGAATATAAACAGTTGTGTTCATATTATTGAATAAATATTTAATCGGCCCAAAGGAAGGTTCATATTTATTTAGTATTGTGTACATGAGTAGTATTAAAAGCATGTGATGATTATTCGGTTTTACGTGTAGCTTATCTAATCGGCCCAAAGGAAGGTTAATTTGTTGACATGTTACTTATTATCAATGATTAATAACTACTCCAAAATATCAATCAGAAATTAATAATTTTATCCAAAGATAAAATATTAATGGAAACCGATATTTTGTGATGGGGTTTACCTTTAATTGAATTTATTATTATTCAGTTATTTGGATGAGCTTATAGTAATTGAATAATGTTCTATATATAATAGTAAATATCGCAACTAATATTGCTAGCATCAATTCAGTTCTAGGTGAATGGTATAAAAGGGAATTTTCAATAGTTCTCAAGTTCAACGATCTTGACATTGTGATAAGGGCGACTTTCCATTAACACATAAATATAAGAGTACATCTAATTAAATGATGGAGATTGAGAAATGTGGGAGAAGTCATATCACATGTGCATGACGATCAATAAAGAATACTATTCCATAGGCATTCAGGGCATAATTCCAGAATATAACTACGGTTAAAAAAGTTATTTAAGAATATTGAAAATATGTTTGTCAAAATTGAAAAGGTTAAATTATGTATCATCTAGACAAATTTAAATTCAATTAGGAATAAAAGCAAAGGATGTAGGAATTAGAATAAGATAGCTGCAAAATTGTCACCAATAAAGAAATAAGATTTGTTTCTAATTTTGGTTTGTTTATTGGTTAATTCAATTTGGTCAATAGACTCGTGTGATGAATAGATTCCGGTATAATTATTTACATCACATGTCTATGCAAGATTACTAAATTGCTAGAAACCTAATGATGGTGAAAGATACATCATTACAGGTCACGGCAAAACAGTTAAAATTTAAGCAATTGGAAAATTTAGATTATTATTAAGGGCTGGATTTTATTTGGATCTACAAGAAACTTTTGTTGTTGCGTCTTTTAGAGGTAACTTGATTTCTACTTCCATTTTTTGATAAAGCGGATTTTGCTTGTTTATTTGGAAATAGAAAAGTTAGTAGTTTCATTATTCAAAGTTGGTTAATTCGGTTCTTTGTCGGTTTATGATAATCTTTATCTTTGGATAAAATTGCTTCATATAATGAAAATCTTGCAATTAAGTACACTCTTGTGAAAAGTGTAAATTAACCTAGGAGAATTTGGTATTTTGTGACACATAATATTTGGTCGTATCTCCAATCGGAGAATTAAAAAGATTTGTGTCTAACAAAATTCTCTACCTTTTAAGTTTCACAGGCTTAAATGTTTGTGTTATATATAACGGAAACAAACTAATAAAAGGAGATTTAAAGTCAAAAAGGTCTCAAGATGTATTAGAACTGATACATAAGGACATATGTGGATCATTTCCTATGGTTTCTAGGAATGATCAACAGTAAAATATCATGTTCATAGACATATTTTAGGTATGACTACGTTTATCTCAATTATGAAATGACAACGGTATTGGATGTTCAAAAGTTTTAAGGTTATAGTTGGGTTAACTCAACTTAAAAACTAAAAGCATTAAATTTGACCGTGATGATAAAATATCATGGTTAATATGGCGGTTAAGGTGAATAACATCCATGACTATTTGTGAAATTTCTAGAGAAAAGCGATATTGTCTCTCAGTATACAATGTCGGATTTTTCCAACATGATTGATTTGACTGACTGACGAAATAGATTGCTCAAAGATATGACGCATAGTGTGATTACTAATATTAATTTATCGTCATTGCTCTGGGGGGGAACACTTAATACTGCAGCTTATATCCTAAATACAGTTCCAACTCAAGCAACTAATAAACTGCAATACAATTTTGAATAGGTTATTAGCCTTGTTTAGATCATTTACATGTTGAGGTTGTCCAGTTAAGGTAAGCCTAAAGGCATAAGGAAAAGAAACTCGACTCAAGTTGCTATTTTATTGGATATGCCCTTTAATTTATAAGGATACAAGTTTTACGATCCTACAAATAAAGTCGATTTGTATAATTATTCAGGAAATGCGCGGTTCTTTGAAATTGTCCAGTTTGTGGGGGGGAAATATGGCTATAGTCTTGAAATTCAAGACTTACGTTTTGATTTGTTTATGTTAAAATTGTCAAGACATTATAGCCAAAGAGCAAACTTGGATATTTCAAAAAAGCACAAAAAATATAATTAAGTCAATAAATTATAAAGGGACTTTTCTCTAACTGTTTATTCGGAAGACTCTTAAAGATTATCATGACAGTAGTGGCTAGCGCATTTTAATCTTGAGTCATATTGGAAGGATATAAAGACATATTTTTCAATGGTGACATTGATGAGACAAAGTATGTGACGCAACTAGAATTTTTTGTGTTGGTAGATACAAATAATATGCACTACAAACTCAAGGACTATATCTAAAGACTCAAACATACATCTCGACAATGGTATTATAACTTGCATCAGTAGATCATCTCGTTTGGTTTTGAGATGAAGTTAGTTGATGTATATATAAAGTTATGTGGGAGTAATTATATTTTCCTGATTTTACATGTCAATGACATATTACATGCTACTAAAGATCTAGCTTAATTGCATAACACTAAGATAATTCAATTTAGTAATCTCGAGATGAAAAATCTTGGTGATGCTTCTTTTGTGTCAAGTATAGAAATACTTTGAGACCATTCTCATGGTATTCTCAGTTTATCACAAAAGAATTAGATCGTAAAGACTTTTAATAAAAATAGCATGAAAGCATTGCAAAGCAGGTTGTACTCTTGTGAATAGAGGAGACATATTTAGTCTCAAACAGTGTCCTAATGTGTTAGAAATACCATAAATCGAGAAGATTTTTTTTATACTTTCAGTATAAGAAATCTTAAGGTTAAAATCATGTATGCATGCAGTTCAGTTATTGCATACATTATGGTGATGCTAGAATGATATTTTTAAGTAATTCCGAAATAAATCATTTGGAAAGCAGCCAAGAAGGTCTTGCGATATTTATAGAGAACAAAAGACTTAATGCTCACAAATCAGAGTTCAGATCAGTCTTTAAGATAATATGGTGTACTGACTCTGATGTTAGTAGATGTCAAGATAATATAAAATAAGTAAAGAGCTGCATTAATATGCGATTTGTAGGTGTTGTTTCATTTATCGAAAGGATGCTAATTTGTTAATTATATAACATCTTTCATAATGTTAACAAAATTATATTATACTATGGGACATCTAATTATGGGATATTACTGTAGAATTTTGTTATGGAGTTGCAAATAGTGGATATAGTATTATAAGACCACTCAAGATATTATGATAATAAATTAGCAGTTATATATATTCCAACAATAGAAACTTAGAGATCAAGTTTCTAGTTGTAAATAAAGATTTCAGAGTAAACGGTTGTCTATATAACGTATTTGTACAAACTCCAAAATTATGGATTCATTTATTAAAGTCATCACTCAAAAGGTTATATGAGCTAGCTACTCATATGGGTGCAATTTTAATTAAGAATATTCAGTTCTAGTGGGAGTTCATATTTGTACGTATATAATCTAGACAAATGATATAGACATATGATACGGTTATTCGGATTTCAGTTATTTCTGCAGAAATAAAATTCAATTTATTATATACTCTTGATTATAATAAAGTTCGCCTCATTAAGGGAGATTAATTTATCGCATTAATGTTATAAAGGAGACGGTTTGTCTCATTAATGTTTTAAGGGAGACGGTTTTGTCTCATTAGGAAATGAGGTTTGATCTCTCTAAAGTGGACCAGTTGGAAATAGACATGTTAAGATCACATTACATGAAATTTCCATGCTACACATCCACATCATGATTCATGTCATTCAGTATATCGAGTACGTGACCATTGAAGGTTTAGTTACGCAAAATGTAACGAAAGCCGCTTTGATGCTATATTGATATTCTGATGGACGGAATTGTTAAGGGACACATAAAAGTCACTGACAGAAAAGATGCGCATATTTGGGTTATATTTTATACACAATTATAAGGTTCTACATATAGTCCAAGTAGGAGATTGTTGGATCCTTAATCCAACGTTGGACTTATATGTATAATATTTGTGTATAATATGTTAGTAGTATGCCCTAGGCCAATGTATTTGAGACCTAGATGTATGGATTGTGTTAAACAAACATTGTTTTTATTTAGAGATATTTTATATAATAAATGCGTATTGGTTATTTTATTCTTATTACTAAAATGAACCTTGAATATGATATTCGACTTTATATCATCAAAGTATGTGACTTTGATAGTAAAACTATAAAGTTTTATGAATGATATTCTAAACTGTCCCTGATCATTCATAGGATGTTTGTGAGACAAACATACTTTATGATAAGCTATAAATGTACATCAGTATGTTAGTTGACTGATGGTCACGTTTTACTGATTATGAATAAGAGTTATTAAGTCATTAACATAAGTATATGTTAGAGACCATATACTGGATTGACCCACCGTGAGAATACTACATGGTTCGTGTCATTAGTTATTCTCAAGTAAAGAATGTATCTCGTAATCCTTAGACTTGAGATTATCTCGGTTTCCTACATGAGAAATTTTATACTTTAATATAATCTAACATCGTCTTTAACCGGGCGGTCATAAAGATTATAATTAGGTATATAATGAATTATGCGGAGGAAAGAGTTTAATTAAGATAGGATTTGTTCCTCTCATAAATTGAGAGAGATATCTTTAGGCCTCTTGATGATTTGATTTAAGAAATGCACGGCCGTGCTCAAGTGAATTAATAAAGAGTTATTAATGTCATTTCATGTTCAATCAAATTCGGTGTCAAGAAATATTTATCGAGCAACATAAGGTTGACACATACCATGCCTTATGGACGATATAGATATCATGTAACAAAGGGATACAATGCATGACATAAATTAGGTTTGATCGAATCATCTATATTTGCTTAATTTGGGTAATCATGATGTCTTGCTAGAGGCCGCTCATGATTTATAATCCATTGTGATTATTGCCAACATTAAGTAAACCTACAGGGTCACACACAAAGAACAACTATTGAGACGTACACAGAAAAATCATAACTTATGTGATAAGTTGTATGGAGAGCTACATAGTCAAGTGACACATCCAATCCTACATCTTATATGATAAGATGTGTTGCATATATGGTTACATAGTTACCATGCACATAGGATATGAAACGAATGGACTATGTAGGCACAAGAGACACCCCAAAATCAAATTAAGGATCATAATATTTTCGTCCATCTTTTGTGAGACAAAGAAGAGAGAAAAAAATCCGAAAATTATTCTCTTGTTATTTCTGTGAGAGAAATGAAGAACGGATACTAGCATATATCGTTCTTTATCCGTTCAAAGGGGTTGTTCGTGTGGATACCGGTAGAGGACGAAGCGAAGTGCGGCGTCTTTGTGATTCGGGTTGAAACCGTGGTTTTGTTTGGAGAATCGGTTTGCTTGGAGAATCCGTTTCGTTTGGATATCGGTTTGTTAGACCGGTTAGGCGAAATATACAAAGGATCGGTTTGGAAACCGGTTTGGAATCGGGCATCAAAAAGCGTCAACCAAATTCGCTTTTGATCATCACGGATTAAGCGTAATCCGAAGGTACAAAGTTATGAACTTTTCTTTGATTTAATTGTAATTCACGGATCCTTCTTTTGGGTTTCGAATTCGATTTTGTTTCGTTTTGTATTTTCCGCTGCGTTATGAACGGTAGAAACCCAACATAATATTACTGTCAAATATACTTATAATAAAGTGATCAAGTTTAGTTAATTATATTAAGTATTAATGTGTCAAATTAGGGTGTGGCCTTTGATGTGTAGAATTGTGGGTGGTGTGTTTCTATTTTTATGATGGGCTGAAATGGAAAAATCCACATTAGGAGCCAAATGGTGTCTCTTCATGAAAGGGTGCTTATTTGGATATATAAGCAATTTGGTCCCCAATACACATGAACTAAGTCATTCTCTCATCTGCCCCATTAAGAAGAGAGAGGGAGAGACCAAAAGAGAAAAGAAAACAAAGGGATCTCAATTGGCGTTCATGAAGTATTTGGAAGATCCTATTTGCATATTTCGGTATCCTTCATTCAAAATAAATTGATAAGGCTTCATCTTCTTATCCGGTACTAAAGCATGGACTAGAGGTACGCTTCCGCTATTATTTTATGGTTTGATTCACATAGTTCGATCTAGAATTTGACGGTACCGGTGCGTACCGCCTTAACACAAGTCACTTTCGGATCAAATTGAGACCTCAAACACCTTGCAAATACCTCATGTAAACTCTCCGAGTCGAGAAAACATCACCTTGTTTGAGAAATTCGAAGCAATTCCCATCGAGTTCAAATCAACTTAAAATTTCACCATTAAAAACTACTTTTCAAACTCTTTTTTCTCACTCAATTCTTAATAATTTTCTTAGTCCTTTATATCAATGGAAAGAGGGGAATAATAAGAAGAGAATAGAATTGGAATTAATAAAAACAAAGGTCTATGTAAAAAATGATGAGCTCGAGAAAACAACATTTTGAAGCTCTATATTTTTTGGCTTAACAGTGATTTTTTACGTTTTCCCGCCAATCGCTCGCGAATTGGCTCTGGCAGACCATACAGACAATCTAGGGTCATTGAGATGACTTGTTTGACCCTAAGCATGTCCAATTCTGAGAATTTCGAAAATTTCGTGATTTTTCTAGCGGGTATGACTGGGTCTGTTGACTTTGACCAGTTTTGACCAAAATTTTCTCGGGGTTCTAGAAGATTTCTGGTTATGAGGGTTGTACTTTGGATTTTTTTCGTTGAGATCTTCGTTTTTGCATCACATTTGACCCGTTTCGGGATAGTTGACCAAAGTTAACTCGGCGACTTTTCGGGTCTATCTTATATCTTTTTGTGAATTTTCATGTTCTTGCTTGGATGGCTGATTGCAAAAGGGTCGTAAAAGGTTATAGAGTCGTGTATAGAATTTTCGTGGAGATTTGTGAAGAATTTGGTCATCTTTGGCAAGAAATTGCAAACCGACTCTTTCTTTGGAGTCGATTTTTCACCCAAGTCATTCAAATTTTCTTCTCTTCGTCTTTTTACCTGAAAAATCACAAAAAATGTATTAAGAGTTTCTGAAGCAATTTTTATTAATCTTAAACACTTTTCATATATTTTATGAGATTTAAGAATGAATTTTATATGATAAAAATTCTAAAAATGTGTATAAAAATACACATTACACCCCTCCATAATCTTCTTAGGTGGGTTGGATGGGTTAGGCAGGTTGATAAGAATTTGAACTTTTACTAAGTATATTTTATTATAACATATATTGATCAAATAAAACATACGATTTTGACGCAAGAATATAAAAAAAAAATAAGATAAGAACAATTTATTATTTTAAAAATAAATCTTTGAAATTATTTTAACTAAAAACAAATTCACACTCAAACATAAATAATAAATAAAAATATATCATTTATTTTAATTTAAATTCATAGGTCTCTAGTGAATATAATTAAGAGAAATTATTCGGAGTGCCAAAAAGTGTTCACTATACAGTTTTAGCTATACACATATATATTTGCATTTGAATATACCTTTTGTATTTACAAATATATCTTTTTGAAAATATACATTTTGGTAATTCACTATACCTTTTGTGTTTATAGATATATCTTTTTATAATTTCATCATACCTTTTGTAATCGGGTGTTTCTTGGCACTCCAAAAGCTTGACACTCCATATCTGAACCCATTAATTAATATGATAAATGTTGTATTGTTCCGGAGCCCCACTTCAACTTGCAAAAAAAAAATGTTTTAAACGTATTTTCTGTGTATCACAATAACGTAGATATTGATTCCATCTTAAATTTATAATTAGAAACAAAATATATAAATAACATGGAAATTTTATGTAAAATAGGAAACAAATAAATTGAATACAGTATGCTCTCTAATCTATATATAATTTTGGTATGTACGGCTTGGGTGGGTTAATACGGATTTCAAACTTAAAATCCGCAACCTGACCCATAACTGCGGGTTATTCAATTTTCAAACCCGGACACAGCCAAACAACTTCAAAACCCGCAAAAAAATGGATCTGGTTGGGCGGGTTAAAAATTATTTGTACACCCCTAATATTAGAGCTACAAAATTATATAATGTTACTAAGAATATATGTTGCTATCGAAAAATGTTTATTCAATAGAAACTACTAATTACATAAATCACAATTTACCTAAATAACAGTCAACTCTATTTAATGTGGTGAAATTATATATTTTATCAACTCTATTAATTGTGGTGAAGAAATTATATATTTTTTAAGTTCGGTGAAATATATCCTTGAATATATCATTTTGACCTCACGGTTTCATCATTTCAGCCAAATCTATATAAGAGGAAGCATAATAAAAGAGATCTTTCAAACCTTCTTTTTGGCAACATATAATATACATATCAAGGTATCTAATTAAAAAAAAAATCTATCTTCAATTTCTTCTATATTTGCCATTTACACATCCTTGTATATAATAATTCTATACTTTTAACCATGCCACACAGACAGTTCATTTTTTATTTATTTATTTTTTTGATTGATTACTTGAGAGTTCATTTTTTTTATGTTTTCTTATACTTTGATTTTTTGTACATTTTTATCAATTAATCTTCTTTTTTATAATATCACGTTTTTACTGCCTATTCTCTAAATAATCAATTTATTACATTGAAGGAATAAAAAAAATTAATTACATGAAAAATATTCAATTTAAGTTTAGGTTCAATCCAACAAGATAAAGAAAGCCTCTCATATCTTTTAAGAAGTTAAAAATAAAAAATTCAAAGAAAGCAAAATACAAAATTATTGTATTCAGACTAGATGAAATCATTACAAAATTGGAAATGATTAATATGGTTACCATAAAATTCTTCATTTAGTATTAAATGCCTTTTATTTTATTTCACCTATCCAGCTTACATTTATTCCTGCGACTACCAATATTATGTTTCCTCTTTCTACCCAACTCTGATCAAATCACTGCAGAAGCACCGGTGAAAGAGGCACGCCACCGCCATGAAAGGATTCCCACCAGAAGAAAGAGATTGGACAAAACTCCCGCCAGAAATGCTTGACCTTATTTCGAATAAGCTCCTAGATCTAGCTGACTTGGCCCGATTCCGCACCGTCTGTTGGCTATGGCGTTGCGCCCCTCAACTCCCTCCTCGATCGCCTTGGTTTTTTAGGAATGAATATCGTTGCAGTAAAGTTTGTAAAGACTACATGGAGCTATACAATCCCCTCCTTTGGAGAGGGACCACAATTTATGTTAATCCATGGAGAGAAAAGATTTTGATCGGATCATGGCACTGTTACATGCTTATTTCTGATAAGCAAAAACACGCTTTATTTCTCCTAAACCCTTTGTCGAAGAAAGAAATTGCTCTTCCTCCTATAGATATACATATACCTTGGCCCAAACTTATCTGTATTCGAAGTGATCCAATTAGAAGTTCTGAATACATAGTCATGTATGAAGGTATAGAGAATTCAATCAGGTTTTGTCATGTCGGTGATGAGCACTGGAAAACAGTGCAACTTAAAGCGTGTTATCCATTGATATGCTTATACAATGAAGTGTTTTTTGTTCATGATAGAAAAACTAAAATTACGGATGTTATTGATATAGCAAGTCGCTCTCTTAAACTCACCATTCCTTCTCCGAAATATGAGTGGCATGGCTTTGATTTTTTTGTGGAATCGTGTGGGAAGGTGTTGGGATTAACAAATTTATTTGATTACCATTTTTTAATCCATGAACTTGATGGAAATGAGAATCCTCAATGGGTACAAACGAAGGATATCGGAGATCAAGTTTTGTTAGTGCATAAGTCCACTTTCATGGGCATATCGTTGAAAGCTAACGACTTTTCAGAATTGAAAAATAATTGCATCTACTATTTTTACGAGGAGATGCAGGAACGTAACTGCGGTGGCTCCTGTTCCTGTTGTGAACATTACTCATCTCACCTCGTTAGGTTTGACATTGAGAAATTTCGATACACAAAATTGCTGGAGTATCCACTTGATATTATCCCTCGTTACTTTTTTATGCCTAGTCTACAGTAGTCATAGCAAGTGCAGAATGCTTTGTTTGCTAATATTATCATGTCTATGTCAACTGTCAAGTTCTTTTTTTATTTTTTTTATGAACTGTCAAGTTTTGTTCTGTAATAGTTTTTGCTTATGAGTTGGATTTGCTAGTACTTCTTTATGAAGAATTTAGTTTGAAATATATTAATAAACTTCATATTCTAATATGAGTTGTTAAATTCTAAACATTGAAAAGTAGTTGATAGCCAATATCCTAACAAATTAATCTTAGTTAATAATTTTTCAACCGTAATGCTTAAACCTCCTTAAGCCATGTCATTCAATTACTCTATTCCATCCGATTAAATCATCCAAGTCAATCAAGATACTTTAATCCGTCCGATCAATAAATTGAATACAAATTTGGTTTGCATTTGATTAATTTAATATTTATTATCATTCTTTACGAAAAATCTATCCGAACTTTTTTGAATGAAACAAGCGAACAAACGTACGGAACATGAGTTTTAGATGCAAATAAAGATTGTAGAGAAATATTTTAAAATGAATACAAATATTGGTTTGCATTTGGATAATTTAGTATTTACTATCATTTATCACGAAAAATTTATCGAGTTTTTTTTAATGAAATGAGCAAACAAAGACACGAAACATAAGTTTTAGGTGCAAACAAAGATTGTAGAGAAATATTTTAAATTAAATACAAATTTTAATTTGCATTTGACGATCGCCTGATTTCTCCTGACTTATACACACATCTCCTCTCTCTAATTTCACTCTGCACGCCTCTTCACTCTGTTCAATCGCAGACCAAGGCCTCTGTCTACACGCCTCTTCACTCTCTCTCAAGGAAAACCTTCACCATCTCCACTTCACATTGGATCCTCCTCGCCTCTCATAGTTCCCTTGAGAAGATGATCGCCGCCACAGCGGAGGCCGACTTGCTGAACAGTAGCAATTACCTTTCCTACTATCTTTCTTCCACCCCAAAAAGAAATTTTATTTATAACTGATCTCACAGATCCTTTTTTTTAGGGAAAATAGGGCCAAAATGACCCTTAATTTCACTGATATGAACTCATTTACATGCTTTTACAATATGATAATTACAAGTTATCACCAACACTAGGTTGAAAGAAAGCTGTCTAGCCCTATTACATTAATTGATTTTCACAGATTCGATCTAGCCTACCCCGACAATCCTAACAATCTCACTGCAATCCATTGCCTATGTTTCTTATCAGCAATACCTGTTCCACTCCTCTCTCATTGTTTTGTTTTCGTTTAATCTTTCTCCATTAAAAATTATTCCATTCTCACGAGCCAAACCCCCCCAGCAGTCAGACCACCACATTACATTTCCCAATCAATATTTTCTTCCTTTGTTTTTTTCTTTAGCCTTATCCCACCAAGCTTGTATAGTGTGGTCTGATTATTATTCTCCCCTAATTGGGGTACTAATCTATCCCTCATATTTTTGATAATCAAACAATGTAGAAATAAATGATCCTGTCTCTCGATGGTTTGTCCACAAAACACATCCATTGGCCCATCCTTTTTTGAGTAAATTAAACATATGACTCCATTGGCCTATCCTCCTATCCTGTATAAGTAATATATTATTTATGTTCAACCAACCAAAACCCTATATTTTCTAGTGCCTTTAATTTCCATATTATTTTGCCGTACTCTTTAATTATTCCTGAATTCATTATTCTGTCATACGCTGACTTAGATATGTATTCTCCATTATTTGTCGACCTCCAATTTAATTCATCCTCTATTTCATTTAAATTGCAGTCATTCAACTTTTGTTCCAGTTGTAACCACTCTCTCTCTCTCTGCAAAATCAGATAACTCACCTTCCCATGGCCTAATTACTGCCTCCCTCGTAATCACTTGGTTAACTGACATTTCATCATCTATGGCATAAGTTGCTAATTTGTCAAAATTCTTCCTTATCGATCTCTGATACAACATATGTACAATCCAAAAATTTATATTTTTGCCATTTCCGATTGTATATGTTGTTTAGGACTTGAAGAATTCATTTCTGTCATGTACATCTTTCCAGAAAAACGAATAATTTCTTACTTGATTCCAGTTGGTGCAGCCTAATTGATTCCCATAGATGTGGTATATTGCCTCTTTCCATATGGATTCCTTTTCTGAGCAATATTTTCATAACCATCTCAATAAACATGCTTCATTTATCAATTTTATTGATCTTATTCCCCAACCTCCATTTCTTTTCGCTCTACAAATCAACTCCCAACTCTCTTAAACGAGTGCCCTCCAAACAATCTTTTTCTCCTCACCATAAAAATTTGATTAAAATGACTCTACCCGTCATTGATAACAATCTTCCTTTCCATTCTGCTAGTACGAAATAAAAAAGTTCATTAAATAAGGATAATTATCAAATAGACGTAAAGAAAAGGTGAACCAAAGATGTCTTTTAAATATAAGCCAAAAATTAGCACAGATATAAAAAGATCATATTTACAATGCTGGTATCTTTTCGTTTATGTAGATAACACTTGGTTTTCAATATTGAACGTACAAGATAATGCCTTATATAGCCAAAAAAATTCGTGCATGAAAATGTAAGTACTCATTATTTTTATACAACTTTGATTTTTTCTTTTCAGAAAATTCAGAGAGGGGCCCCTCTTCTGAATTCTATATATCTAAACATTTTTGTATTTTTTACAAGGTTTTGTATATTTACAACTATCAAAAAATAAAACTTCGAAATTAGTAATCACATCTGGTTAAATTCCAATTTTATCCATTTCTTTCATGACTTTAAAGCCAACCCCTAATCCCGCCTCTCACGCATGATTTTGATTAAGCGTATTGTACGAAATCTTACTGAAAAAACACACACCAAATCGTACATACTAGCTTGATATAAAATGTTGAGAGCTGCGTTGTTGAACGATTTCATTGTTCTTTTACAGCTAAAAAATGCATTATGCATCTCATGAAATGTTTTCATCTTAAGGGGTTAAGTTATGGAAAATGTTGGAGTTAAGTTATGGAAAATCTTGCATTATGCATCTATATTATTATATAAATAGTGTAAAAGAACAAATGCATTATTGACACCTTAAGTTATAGAATAACCACAAAAAGAAATGCATCATTGGATGGAAAATGTTTAATATACAATATAATTAGTAAATAATAAAATAATATAAAAATTGCCGTATCTGTATCCTAGATTTTTTATGATTTGCCATATCGCCGTATCTGTATCGTATCAGATACAATATCCGTATCCATATATGAGCAACGTAGGTTCTACTCTATCTCTCCGGTTGGTGGCGCTATGAAAACTCCGCCGCCTTGATTGCTCCGTTCAACTGCCTTAATGAGCTAAAAATTTATAATTTTACAATTAAAAGAAAGAATTCCATTTCGAAGAATCTTTTTCAAGACAAACACGCACAGCAATCAGCATTGCGAGCTTTCCAATGAAACACTATTTTCTGCCCAAAGCCAATAAACCTTTTTAGAAGAATATCTATCAGCAACTTTGAACATCCGTAGCTTGTGCTTTCGCAGTTGCTCAAACACTAATACTGAAAGAATTGCTTGTCTGCTTGTAAGGAAGATTCCGGGAAACAAGTTGTTGGAAAGGGATAACTGAGAATGGCAGTGACAAAAAAGACTGACCGTGACTGGCTCACTTGCTTGAAAGAAAGACTAATAGAAATCGTAAAGTCTATTAGTTCAAAATCTATCGAAAAACTGAAAATCCGGTACTTGAAAAAGATAGGGAATATCAGAGTGCTTCGCTAACGGCGGCTACCCGTAAATAGGTTCACTCTCTCTTCTCTCAATGAAACACGTCCTATATCTCTCCCTCCACAAACAAAACAAAAATAAAACTGAGATTTGCCTTACCAAGGGGCTTTCATCTTTTTCAATACTGGATATGTAAACCTCCTATAGAGGTGAAGCTGTATCAATCGCTGGAAGCGCAGTAGCCAGTAAATCCCAATGATATTGTGCAAAACCACACTTTTCAGATAGATGATCAACAGTTTCCAGATCTTGACAACAAAGAGGGCATGTGTTCACAATCTCATGACCTTTTTGATGAGGTTATCCTGTGTTAAAACCCTGTTTTGGTTAAAAAGCCAGAATAAAACCTTCATACGAGAGGTAGCTTCATTGGCCAGATTGATTTCAGGGGATTTGAAGTATGAATGCCTAGCATTAATTTTTTATAAGCACTTTTAGTGCTAGAAATTCCATTAGTAGACCACATCCACTTGATATTATATGTATGAGCTGTCAGATTATGGTCTGACAGGATTTCTTGGAGTTCTGAGAACATCCATTGGTTGAGATGCTGAGAATTTCCTGAAGTTTTCCAAAGCAACAAAGCTTATAAATTGAGCTAATGTGACTTTATTATCTTCAGTTGTGAAAGGAAGGAAATTTGTTACAGAGCAAGCCTTCACCCCAGTTGTTGTGCCAAAAGCCGGCCTTTGTTCCTTTGACTACTTTAAACTGAATACTTGCAATGAAGAAATATAAGAGTATCTATTTCAGGAAAGCGCGTAATCAATACATCTTCCGACAAAAAAGGTCCCATCGTTTGGCCATTCTAGCAGAAATTACCCAACAGTCCACACATGGAAGACATACTGTTAGAGCTTAGACTGATGTTTTCTCTTCTCTCTTTTAAGTCTGTGTTGTAAATATCTCTTTTTATTTTTATTTTCTTTTATTTGTATGAACTTTTTATTTTTATTTAATATAATCTCGGTGAGGCAATCGCCTCCGGAAGCTTCAAAAAAAAAAAAAAGAGTATTTATTTCATTCCAAAACTAAGAATCTGATCTATTTTACTGACCATTCCAATCCTTCTTAACTCAGGTTGCTAACAAAATTTCTCCAAAGCTGCCCCCTTCTTCTTTAAAATACTTACACAACCACTTGAGGGTGCAAAGTATCATTAAATGTTTGTAAGTTCTGTACTCCGAAACCCCCCCTTCTTTAGGTTTGTACACTTTTTTTCCAAGTAATTAGGTTATAACTCTTTTCTCTATGACTTTTTTAAAGAAATTTCTTCTAATTTTATCCAATTCTTTGATAACTCATTTGAGGGATTTAAATACTAATGAATAATAGACTGGCAATGAACTTAAAACTGAATTTAGAAGCAATCTGCCACCTTGTAATGTGTATTTTTATACACATTTTTACGATTTTTATCAAATAAAATTCACCCTTAGATCACATAAAAAGTATGAAAATTGTTTTAAAAAAAAAAAATTTAAACTCTTAATACACTTTTATATAATTATTTCAGGTTAAAAGACAAAAAAAAAGATGTTTGGAGGATTTGGAGAGAAGTCAACTCCTAATGAAGAGCTGATATGCAAATCATGGGTCAAGAATGACCGAATTCCCGACAAATCTCAGTAAAAATCCTACACATGTCCCTTCAATTCTCTTACAACTCTTACCCACCAACCATCTAAGCTAAAACCTATAAAATGCACAAAAAGATGAAAAGAAACCCGGGAAATCGCCCAGTTTACCAAAAGTCAACTCTCCCAAAAGGGGTCAAATTACGTATCAAATGGAAGAGCGCAACGAGACAAATCCAACCATACAAACCGCACTTTCAGAAGCGTTCTGGAACTCTGGAAAAAAAGCAAAACAAAATTAGTCAAATCTTGTCGAAGTTATATCTTGACCAGGTCAACTCCCTTTCCACCAATCCAGAAATGCCACGTGTCCCATCCTTCTTTCTTAATTTCTCCAATTGAGTACCAAGTGTCCTTCTGCTCCAACCAGAAGCTGACACATGGCACTAAAAATTTCTTTTGCTCAGTACGAGGAAGTAAAAATAACGAACTGAATTAACGGTTGAATCATGAGACGCCACGTGGCATGGTCAGATTCCGGAAAACCTTTTTCATAAATCCGAGAAATGTACGAGCTGTACGAGACATGTTTTCAATTGATTCCCTCTCCATCTTTCTCCAGTTCTTTTTCTACCGGGTTCCTTTATTTCCATTGAAAACACACTCTAGAACGAATATTGGAGGTCTCCAATGGATAGAACATAGTGGAATTCCATGCATAATCAGCTAGTCAGCTTTTGTTTAGTATGAGGATCACATCTTTCCCAATACCATGCCGACACGTGGCTCTCTCTCCTCTGAAAATGCGTCTGCTCAACAAACTCTCTAATCCCTCCCGTATTTGGTGAAATGGATACCTCCGTTTTTGTATTAACAAGGGAATAAGTGACTGATTGTAGGCTATGGTGAAGATAAATGGAGAAGAAGGGCGACACATTATCTGCAGAAGCTGACAGATCTCAGTACGAAGAGAAACTTTAGCCAATGGAAACGTGACACATGGACGAGTTGATTAAACCAACAAATATTCTTCTCTGGCTTCTTTGAGTGCGAGAAAATGTGTTCCCCAATCACCTGGTGACATGTGGCAACCAAATTAGCTAGAACCAATCGCTGGCTAACACGTGTATGAGCTATTGGTTTAAAGATAAAATGTTAGAGAACTCCCAAAAAGTGTACCCAAACGAGTCGAGTCAGATTTTGAATAAGGAAATGAAGTAGGAAATGTTAAAGATCCCCCAAATTACTACGAAAGAGAGCTAATCTTTTTCCAGAGAGAAGTCTTGTTCTAGAAGGAGCAAGATTTGAAGGAAGATTCAAATCGACCAAGGAATCTCTAGCTTGATTCTCCATCATTTGGTTTGATAAATTTTCTCATCTTTTTCCTTATTTTATTTCTCTCTTTTATTGAATGAATAATTTGTCAAGCATGTGTGTGAATATTGTTTGTGTGTGCATGCTTGAGTAGTTTGAGTAGGGAAAAACTTTTTGTGTAATTTCGTGATAAAATCTTGTGTTTGATTTATGCAATTTTGTGTGGTTTTAGAAGATTAATTCTTGAGCACTTTAGATTGTTTGAGTTGACTTATTTGGAAGAATATCTTTGATTCAAAATTTAAATATTAAATTAATTCTAATTGGAAGATTAGTCTAAATTTAAATTGGGAAGTGTTCAGAATTATTTGATCATTTGAACACTTCGAAGAGGTCTTTGTAACTAAACTAGGTTTTAAATCGAATTTATGTAAAAAGTTTAAAGTGGAAGTTTTTAAGTTCAACCTAATCTTGATTTATCAATTGATTAATTTTTGGAAGAAAAATAGTTAAGTCTTGCTTCTAGAACTACTTAAATTGTTATCTTGTGTGATTAATGATTTACAAGTTGTGCAAATTTCATAAATTCCCTACCTTTTTATTAACTTTCAAAATTAATAAAAATATTTTATTTCTTTTATCATTTTCTTGTCCTCTTAAACAATATCACACACACTTTTCTTGCTTTTGAATTATGAAACCTTGGAATTTTGCATAAAACACTTAACAACTTGAGAATTGATTGTGAATATATTATTTTAAGGCCAGTCTCTCTGTGGATCAACTCCTACCTCAAATACCATTTGTACACTATTTGTTTGATTATGGAGTTTATAAATTATTTTGTTAACACGTGGATACATGCTCATTACGAATGGCGCTGTTTTCGATGAGACACCTTTAATTGAGTTAAAACTAACCCATTAATATTTTCTCGAGCATTGTGTCTTTCTTATTTTGAAGGTTTTTAGGTCAAAAGATGAATCGGAAAGGCAAGATGTGAAATGACGGGAAGGCAAACGTGGAGTGGATGGCCCAATGAGGGATATCCATGGCAATGCAATGAAGACTATATCTAGCAACCACAACCTTCCTATGGGCACTCTTACGGGCAAGAATGTTTCTTCAATCACTCTTCTATTTTGGAGCCGAGGGATGAAATGTTGAACTAATCATGGGGTTTTGAACATGAGGCGAACTTCCAAAACCTGTACACGCCTGCCACACCAACCCATTCGTCCCAACCTTACCTCCACCAAAACGAGTACTATCCTCCAAACCAAGACTATCAACAACCCCAAATTTCTTTTGAAAACAAATGGCTGGACAAGATGGACCTCTTCGAAAAATGCTTTTTAGAAATATCAAACTCACTCTTGAAAGCATTCGACAAGATACCCATCGTTCGAGATCCCGTTCTCCAACCTAATCAAATCATGATGAAGCCATTGTGATGGGGTTTGATGGTTTTTGAAAAATAAAGGGTTGAGGAGTCGCGAGATGACGAGAATTCTTAGGGTCAATTTGAAAATCAAGAAGTGGGAATTAAAGAATCTCAGGGTAAAGAAGAGGAGGAACTTGAGGAGAAGGAGGACCCCAACTTTGAGTTGGAAGAACATTTATTTAATGGGAAATGTCGGTCAAATGGGGATTTAGGGGGTGAGTTTTCTGAAAGCTCGAATGACGTGGAATGCGAAACAAATGGGGGTTTGCAAGTTGAATCTTGTGACGTTTTGAGTTCCACAAACCCTAGATTCGACTTTAAGGATTTTTGGAATGTGAGCCGACCAGTGAATCAAGGTTTGAAACTTGTGACGAACTGAAAACCCAAAACCACGAGCCAACTCCACAAAATCTCTCGAACCCTATTACTTGCCAAACCATACATTACACCGAGTTTGAGATAAGCGGTTAGATGTACGTCGACCTTCCAACTACCATTGAGTGAATTTAGGCATTGAATTGCCCCTCTCAACAAAACCCGACCCCAAGATCCTTTCAAAACCAGGAAGATGTAACTCCACGAAAACGTATCGTAGTGTAATCACGAGTTAACAAAACAATATATATTTTTTCTAAGTTCAATATTCAGTGTATATGTCGTATTGAGTTTTAGGGGTCGAACACAAGGAGACTGACCTTAAGTAAAACAGATTCACAATTAATTCTCTAGGTTTTAGGGTCTTATTTGTAAAATTCCAAGGTTTTAACTGTAATTCAAGTTTTATTCAAAATTTTCAGCTTGACACACTTTTGTATTTTGACTCATAACTAGACCAAACGAACTTCAAATTTAGCAAATAAGTTATTGTTGGAAATTAGAAAGAGAGATCTTCACAGTAGTATCTTACTGGAATTAGGGTTTTATTAAAGAATTTCAAGAATTATGCAGTTTAGTGCAGAACTTTATTAGATTTGCATTTTCAGCATCAGTCAACTTCAGTAAATTCCAGAAAAATAAGCACAACTTCAAAAATCACCAAAAACAAGAAACTACCGATATAATTTCATATAATTGTGCCAGACATATTGGGAGAAATAATTAAAATACAGACAGAAGCTCAGAGATTTCAGCAGATAGACCAGCAGTTGAAAATGGTCTAATATCTCAAAATTTGTCTTACCAAAGAGTATTTTAAATTCAAGAAATGAAATTTAAACTTGAGCATCTTTCATACATGACAATTTTTATATTTTTATTATTTATTTTTATATTTTTAAAAATTAGAATGAAAGTGAACAGAGAATTAAAAAAAAGAAAAAACAGAAACAGGAAAATAACAAATTTGCAAAATTAATATCTCACAGATTGTGAACAGGAATTGGGAAAATTTTGATTTGAGAATTATCTACTAAATGAGTACCTTAAAATAAAAATATATTTTTAAATTTTCAGATTTGTTGTGGACTCAAAATTGAAGTAAAAAGACTAAAAAATAGAAAAATTACTGCAGCAGGACAGATCTTAATTTTTATGGATAAACATAGGGTTAATTTGATAATTTATATAATATGGATATCATTAATCACTCAAGAAACAATCTTAACAGATCTAGAAGCAAGGTTTGAGTATTTTCTTCCAAAAACACTTAATAAATGAATCAAGACTTAAAGTTCAACTAAAAACTTCTATTTTCAATTTTCGTGTTCAAATTCGATCCAAAACCAAAATCAATCAAACAATAATCTTTTTCAAGAGTTCTAATGAACAATAAATCCCTAAACACAGATTTGTAAGTCTCGATTTGATCTGAAACTCTTCTTCCAAACAGATTTAGACAAATATTTAATAAATTGGTGTTTTGAACTTAACTTCACAAATAGACAAAATTGAATCAATTAAACGTAAGATTTCAATCACACATCATACAAATGTTTAACCCTATCCTAGATTCACTCACTCATGACATGAAAAACAAGATTTGATCTATATTTTATCATTTTTACACAAAAAATCAGATCTGAAAAATCAGGGAAAAGAAAGAGTTTAAAGGAGAATCAAACCAAACCGAGATGACGACTCCCTTCCAAGAGGTCCCTGGAGTTGATCTGGAGCTCCCCTTGACTTCTCGAGCCTTCTAGATCGAGAATTTCAGATTTGAACGCCTTCAGCCCGTTTTTGCTCAAATCGGATTTCCGAGCTCAAATCTTTGCTCTCAAGCTTCCATTAATGGTGATTAGGGTTGTAAGTAAGAAGAAGATGAAGAGAATGAGTGGTATATATAGTGGTGTGAGAATGGATGTGTGAATGGATGAGAGAATGGTTGTGTGTATCTTGTCTTGAGATTGAAGGTCTTTATATAGATGGTTGAGACTTGTATTTACTCTTTCGCCATTGATGGAGGTATGGAGGTTAGGGGAAGTTTGGTAATTTGGTTGGTCAGGATTGGATCAGGATGGTGTGCTGAATATCTGAACAGAAACCAGCTCTCTTCAGCACCAAAATATCTTTTCAACTCGTTCTTTAATTTCTGTTATTTTTGAGCTGCTCTAAAACTCGACTTGAAAGTCACCATTCTAGCGATTTTCAATGACAATTTCCTCTATAAAAACTATTTTACTACTCGTTCGGATCTCGTAGAAATTTGAAACACTCAAAACCGTTGTGTATTTCTCGAGTTATGCCTCTCAGAAAATAAGAACTCAATTTCCGTTCAGTTCTGCCATTGTTTACTGTTTCAACGAACTCGAGATCAAACCCAACTTTACAGCGATTTTCAACTCTAGTTCCTTTGACGGGAAATGTTACACACTCTCTTAAAAATCTATAGAAACTAGAACCATCAAAAAATATTGAGTATATCTCAAGTTATCGCCATTTGATCACCATCAGCTCATAAGCTCCACCATTAACGACCTGAGCTCAAACTCCAAGCTCAAACTCACCATTCACTCAATGAAAACTCAAACCGTCTTTTGGGCAATCTCATAAACTACCAAAATAATCCATCCATAGAATATTATCTCCTAATTCGCATCCAATCCATCGAATTTCATGATTAACCAACAGTTTTCAAAAAAACTCAAAAAACCACCAATTCATGAATTAAACTCTGATTTAGAGTCGTTTTTCGATCAAATTAACACACCAAATGCATCACTAACCTTATACGAAGCCTCAAGAACAAAATATACATTTATTATTTAATAAAAATGAGCAAGATTGGTCAAATTTCACACCAGACTTTGAATCCCTTCGAACTCGACCGTTGGATAATCAAAATTTGAATTTTTCAGTTTGGCATTTCATCAAACAGGTTTTAAAATCGCCATATCTTACTCAATACTCCATCATTTCGTGATTTCTTCATATGGAAAGAAAGAGCACAGAATAAGGAATCCAAAGGAGTTGGTTTGGAGAAGAATGAAGCTCTATAAAGGAAATGGTAGCTCGAATACAGTTTTGAGTTCACGGTTATGGTTGAATTTGGGTTTTTCACGTTTTTCTGGCGATCGGCAGCAGTTTGGATCCAGTGGACCCCACAAACATCTTTGTCTCATCGAGACGAGTTGTTTGAAATTAATCACGCCCAATTCTGAGAATTCAAAATTTTAGCGATTTTTCGAGCGGTTTTTTACTGGTCAAACACGGAGTTGACTTTGACCAGTTTGACCATATGTTGACCAAGTTTTCTGAGAGTTCTAGAAAGTTTCTGGTTGTGAGGGTTGTACTGTTGGATTCGTCTCGTCGATATCTTCGATTTGGTACCCCATTTGACCCGTTTTGGGATAGTTCACTTTTTGGTCAAAGACAATTTTTGGGTTTGAGTTTTTATATTTTCGTGGATTTTCGTGTTTTTTCTTGGATTATTGGTCGGAAAAATGTTGTTGAAGGTTTGAGACGCATGTGTAAGTTTTCGCCGAGATTGTGGAGAATTCGGCCATCCTTGGCCCAGATTTTACAGATCGGCCCTTCATTTGAATTGACTTTTCACCCAAGTTCTCCAAATTTGCCTTTCTTGGTCTATTTACCTGAAAAATCACACAAAAGAGTATTTAGAGTTTTAAAATTGAATTTTATGAATTTTAAACACTTTTTGATCATTTTATGCGATTTAAGGGTGAAATTTACATGATAAAAACCTTAAAAATATGTATAAAAATACACATTACAGAAGACCATGTATTTGCAAAAAAAAAAAAAGGGGCAAACGGCAATGCAGGCCGAATCTCTTATCACCGTGTGAGCTTCTGCAGGGGTTTGCTCACATTTACGACCCATTCGAGAGAGGCTAGTACAAAGACGTCGGGCTCAAGACATAAAATGGGAGCGCTTAGCGAGAGGCAACTCGTCGTGTCAGGTCATATTTTTTTCCTTTCTTTATTTTTTATTTTTCTTTACACAAAACCTCTTCATTTACACTTAAACCTTTTACAAAAGTTTAAGTGTGGTGAAGGAGGTTTTGCATAAATCCTTTACTACTTCCAATTTTCACAAATTACTTAAACTTGTTTACAAAAGTTTAAGTGTGGTGAGAGTGATTTGTGCAAAACTAGGTTTTGTAAAAAAAATTTGTCAAAAAAATGGAAAAATAGCAAAACAATAAAAACTCATAAAATCCAAAAAAATTTTAATTTTTGTTTGTACTTCATTTTTCTTATTTTTGTAAATGAACTTGTTTTATTTTGTAAATAAACTTATCTTACTTGGATTTGTAAATGCCTCAACGGTTTAAATAAAAAGTGAAAGAAAAAAGGGTTTTGGAAAAAGAAGTGTTCTTAAAACTAATCCCCATAAAGCAATGAGGGTTCGGAAAGTCAAGGATTTTGAAAAATGATGGAAAAATTTTAAAATTTTTTAAAGAAAATTAACTTATTGCCATAATATCACCTATTCCACCTCATTCCATCTATAATATCCATATAAAATCTATTAATGGTTTAAAAGTTTTAAAACATGTTCATCTCCTGAATATTTTACGACAAGATATAAGTTTTCCAGTCTCTAGTGCTGTATTAAAATTTTTGAAATTAAACTCTATCTTTTACACCAAGATTTTGGAAAATATTTTGATATTAACCAACCTTTCAAGCTTTTTAAAAACCTATATGACCATTTTCTAAGGTCGAACAAAACAAACCATTTTGGCCTTTTATATTATCTCCCTAGCCCTGTATATTATAACATATCCCATTGTAAATAAATAAACGGGATTAAAAATATCATTTTCAAGTGTTAAAAACACAATTTTTCTTTCCAGAACTGATCTATGGATATCATATCAGACTTTTAACTTGTTTGGGGGTGAAGTAAAAATTGTGTTGAAACCTTGGGGAAATATTTAGGAGGCTAAAGTATAAAATTTTCTTAGGGTACTAGCTTGTGGAAAATGGATAATTGGGATAAAAGATTGGCGAGTTGAAATGACATTGGGGTTTTAAAATTATTAATAGACATTCATCGACCCTCGTGTATTATTATAATAATCGAATAATAGTATGGCAATAATTTGATCTCTTTTCGAATGGATTTAAACTGATTCTAAAAATCCTAAAACTTGATTTATTTACCCCTAAGGACAAATTTGGTTTAACTGTGGTGAGATTTGTAATGTGTATTTTTACACATATTTTTTGGATTTTTATCAAATGAAATTCACCCTTAAATGACATAAAAAGTATGAAAAGTGTTTAAGATTAATAAAAATTATTTTTGAAACTCTTAATACACTTTTATGTAATTTTTTCAGGTTAAACGATCAAGAAAAAGATGTTTGGAGGACTTGGTGAGAAGCTAACTCCTCATGAAGGGCCGATCTACAAAATGGCCGAATTCTCGACAAATCTCCGTGAAAACCCTACACACGCCTCTCCAATTCTTTTACAACCCTTACCAACCAACCATCCAATCCAAAACCAATAAAAAATCCACCAAAAGACGAAAAATCAAATCCGGGAAATCACCTAGTTGACCAAAAGTCAACTCCCAAAAGGGGGTCAAATTAGGTATCAAATCGAAGAGTGCGATGAGATGAATCCAACAGTACAAACCGCTTGTTCGGAAGCCTTCAGGAACTCCAAAAAATGCAAAAAAAAAGAGTTAAATCAGGTCAAAGTCAACTCTTGACCAGGTCAACTACCTTTTTCACCAATCCAAAAATGCCACGTTTCCCATCCTTCTTCCTTAATTTCTCTGATGGAGTACCAGGTTTCCTTCTGCTCCAACCAAAAGCTGACACCTGGCACTAGAAATTTCTTTTTCTCAGTACGACGAAGAAAAAATAACAAACTGAATTAATGGATGAATCATGAGACGCCACGTGGCATGGTCAAATTCCAGAAAGCCTTTTTCATAAATCTGAGAAATGTACAACCTGTACGAGATGTGTTTTCAATTGATTCCCCCTCCATCTTTCTCCAATTCTTTTTCAACTAGGTTCCATCATTTCCACTGAAAACACAGTCGACGACGAATATTGGAGGTCTCTAGTGGACACAACAGAGAGGAATTCCATCCGTAATCAGCACGTTAGCTTTTTCTTAGTACGAGGATCACGCCCTTCCTAATACCACACTGACACATGGTTTTGTCTCCTCTGAAATTGTGTCTGCTCAATAGACTCTCTAATCCCTCCGGTACTTGCTGAAACGGATATCTCCGTTTAAGTATTAACAAGGGAATAAGCAATTGATTGGAGGCTCTGGAGAAGATAAATAGAGAAGAAGGGTGACACCTTATCTGCAAAAGCCGACAGAGCTCAGTACGAGGAGAAACTCTAGCCAATGGAAACGTGACATGTGGACAGACTGATTAAACCAACAAATATTCTTCTGACTTCTCTGAGTGCGAGGAAATGTGTTCTCCAATCACCTGGAAGAAAATTAACTTGAATGTGTAAGTTTTTAAGTTCAACCTAATCTTGATTTATTAATTGATTAATTTTTGGAAGAAAATTAATTAAGCCTTACTTCAAGAACTACTTAAAATTGTTATCTTGTATGATTAGTGATTTACAAGTTATACAAATTGTCATAATTTCCCTACCTTTTTATTAACTTTCAAAATTAATCAAAATATTTTATTTCTTTTATTATTTTCTTGTCCTCTTAAACAACATCACACACACTTTTCTTGCTTTTCAATGAAACCTTGGAATTTTGCATAAAACACTTAACAACTTAAGAATTGATTGTGAATTTTTTTTTACTTAAGGCCAGTCTCTCTACTATAGTCAATAAAGCTCCTTGTTAAATTTGCAATTTTTTGTCAAATCTTTCAATTAGTTTTCTGTATTCCACTTTTCTTGATTTTTTTTTAAAATGTAAAGGGCATCCCAACTATTTACGGGGGCATAATTGGTTGTGGACAGCCAAGTTCACTTGCAATTAGGTCAGTATCAGGGTGATTTTCAGGAATATACAAAATTCTGATTTATCAAAATTCATTCTTAATACCGGGCTATTTGCAAATGTGTCTAACAGAAATTTCAATCTTCTAACTTACTAGAACTCACGCTTCAATAAAAAGACAGAGTGGCCAGCATTGATAACTGAAATGGCGCCCAGGGGTATAGGTCTTTTAATGAATTGGTGCCTATCCATTCTTTGTGCAACTCTGTACAAACAATCCATGGTTAAAATGAATAAGTGGGGTTGATAATGAATATATTTACCATGTAATCCATTTAAGATAATTTTTGCAGCACCTTTAAGTACATAGGATTGCATCCAATTTATCCACCAACCATTCACTCCTCTTTTTTCCAAAAAAACTTGTAATAAAAATTTCCAAGAGATTATATCAAAAGCTTTTTGAATATCAGCTTAAAAGCATATAAGTGGTTTATTTGAGAAGTTAGTTTTATGGACAATCATTCTGGCATATAAATAACACTCTGAAATATTTTGTTTTCGAGAAAAACCCAACTGGTTGGGTAAGATCAGATTGTTAATAACATATTTTAATCTGCTAGCCAAACAATTTGAAACAATTTTTTGAATGCTACTTATAAGACCTATTGGTCAAAAAAAATTTGCCTTGTTGGCTCCTTTTCTTTTTTGGAGTAAGGCTATGTAGGTTGGGGTGAAAACGGGTCGGATATTACCGGAACCGACCCGAACCGGATCCGAAAAATATCAATATCCGAATAAAAAAATCTAGATCTGGATCCGGGTCTTTTATTTGGATACGGATACGGAGCCGGTATTGAATTTTGGTGTCGGATCTGGATCCGAATCCGGATACTATTTAAAAATGGGTACCCGTTCTTTGAACCGTATTCTCAAATATGGGTACCCATTTTTTGACTCAAATTTTATTTCCATTGAAATATGTATGAAATTAGTTATACATCTTCAAATATCTATAAAATTAATAATTTATAATTGAAATCTATAATATTTTTCTTACATATTCATATATTTTGATGAATTTTTTATATTTTATATAGTTTTATCAAATAGTTGTAATTTTTATCTAGTAAAAAAATATATGTTTTTTTATTAAAATTAAAAATTTTGTGTTTAATGATATTTGAGAATTATAAAATAAATATATATATTAAGTACTAATTTTCCGTCTTAATTATCCGAATAAAATCCGAATCTATATTCGTATCCGAAATATGTGAACCGTATTTGTATCCATTTAAGATCTGAACCGTATCCGGATACAGGACATTCCGGATCCGTATCTGAAAATATTTATGGATACGAATCTGGGATGACCATTATCTGAGCCGGATTCGAACCATTTTCATATATATATATATATATATAGGATATTGAGAAATCACCAAGTCCAGAATTAATATCATTGGTTTTAAATAAATGAAAGATCTCCTCTCTCAAAGATACCAGTATTTCTGAAAAAATTCTATACTGAAGCCATCTGGCCCAGGGGATTTGTTATTTTTATATTTTTTTTATCACTAAATCTAGCTCTTAAATTTTTAGCTCAGTGTTTAAAACTGATAAATTAGTTGTACTGTTTTCAAATATTTGGGATAAATCAAAGGTTGTTGATTGTTAAGTCATCCTTGGTTCAGTGCCAAATTGACTTTTATAAAAATCAAAGAGTAAATTGGATTTTTCTTTATGGGTTGAAACTTCAAGGTTTCACTCAGGGTTTAATAAAAGTGGAATCATTAGGTTATTTTTCTTCACAGTGGCATAACATGAAAAAAATTTGTATTACAATCACCATCTATCAACATTTAAACTTTTCTCTTTGTTTCCAATATCTCTCTTCTTTTATCAAATCAGAAATTCTGATTTTTAACAATGCTTTTGACCACTTTTCTAGTTCAGAAAGAATTCGAGTTTCTTTTTTTACTTCAAGCCAATTAAATTCCTTTTTGCTATTTACTATAAATTTCTTTGTGATTTTCTTCGTACTTTTACTCCATTGTTGTAATTTCTGAACTAAGACATCTTCTTGTAAAAGCATGTATGGTCTTGGCTTGATAAGAGCTGAGATGGTCAATGATAATAGTATATGCGTCATGGTTTTGTAACCATATATTCTCAAATCAAATACCTTTGTGTATTGGGAAGTTTCAATTTGCCTTTAATAAAATGGGGCAATGATCAGAGTAAGTATTTGTTAAGGTGGATTTCTTGTAACTTGGGAATTTGTGAGACCATTCATTCAATATTGAACAGAAATTTGTCCGTTCTTGCTTTCGCATTTGAGAACGACCATGTGAATGATCCTCCTTGCAATGGAGGATTAATAAGATTAAGCTTGGATATGAAATTCCTGAGTAATTTAGAGTCTTGCTTTCATTGATAGAAGCTACCAAGTTAAAACCACCAAGAATCAACCAAGGTAAAGATTTTTCCTCTGAAGTAGTCAATCCAGAGATGAATGTCTATATTATGCAAAATAATGTAACAAACAAACTTTAATTACAAGTTAGCCCAAAGGCCTCACAAGCAAAAAAAAAAATTATCTTCCTCTTCCTCTATCTCCAGTTGAAATAATAGTTAGAGACCAAATAAATAGAGAAAAAGAAATAGTGAAGTTGGAGGAAAGATGATGAAATACAGGGCAAGCATCGAACTGCACTTGTTTATGCTTGCTCACATGTCTACTACTAACGGTATTCCCACTCATTAGAAGATTGTTGTATGATTTCGGACGCTAACATTAGCTCGGTTTGTCGAAAGATTTTTTGATTACGTACTTTTCAGATGCTCCAACATGTACTAAGCCACTCCCTGTTCTCATCTTTTGCACATTTCCTTGTCCTTGCCTCGGCCTTGCTCCCACCATAAGGAGGCGATATCCATTGCATCTTTTTGAATCAAGATTTCAACAACCATGATTATCCGTAGGCATGAAAGTACACATTCATTCAACAATAGAAATAGAAAAATTCAAATGTATAGGAATCGTTTTTATATTGTCTACATCTTCTCTAGTATTTTAGGCAAACAATGCAAGTTGCCGAAATTAAATCCCTAAGGATAACACATGCTTCATTGTTTTATTATGAGTATTGCATTGATGCATCTAATAGATTAAGTAAGAAAATATACCAATTTTCAAGATCTCGACGGAGTTTGAAAATTTGTTGGCTTCTCAAGAATCGTTGGCTCGACTAATGGTGGGTTTTTCGGTTTTTGGAGGCGAAGGTCACGCTCTTTTGTCTAACCAAGTAAAAACTCAGTATGACCAAAATGAACGAAAGAAGGAGGTTACGAAGAAGGGGGAGTCTTTTTCAAATAGTGGTTCTCGGTCAGCTATCAAGTGTTACCGATGTGGAAGCTCGGTCACATAACGAAGAATTGTTGTGTTAAGTTGAGTAAGGAAATACCGCAAGTAAGAAGGATATTATGAAGAGTGAAATTTGGGATACGGGTTTCGTAGCAGAAGGAGTTTCGTTAGACGTGTGTGCTTTTATTAACTATGAGGACAACTTGATCATTGATTCCGGTTGTGGTCATCATCTGACTGGTGACGATTCCAATTTTCTTCACTTCGCGGGTATAAAGACAATACTGCCTTTGTTACTTCCGACAACAGTATTCACCATGTGGTCAATGAGGTTGTGGTCGTTATTTCTGGTAAAGACAATAGATCGATAACTCTCGATAGTGTTTATCACGTGTCTAGTATGAAGAAGAATCTTCGTGGTGAATACGATTGATACGGGTCACTATATGTTGTTTGACCTGAATGATATGAAGTTCCTTCAGAATGTGGAGAAGGTGAAGGGTGATATTATTCACATCGGTAAAAGAGTAAAGTTACTTGTATGTTCTTTCGGTTTCTTCCTCGTATGTTAATCAGATGAGCAACAATGATTGCGTGTTGGTTTGGCATTCTAGGCTCGGCCATGTGGGTATTGACAGGTTGAAGGCGATGGTTTCGAGGAATCTTGTCAATGGATTTCCTTCTCTTTCTTTTACAAGTGGTGTTGAGGTGTGTGAGGGCTGCCAATATGATAAATTTCACAGGCTGCCTTTCGAGAAGTCTCAGTTAAGGTGTAAAGGTGCATTAGAACTTATTCAAGGTGATTTGATGGCTCCTACTCAAAACGCGTCGTACGGGGGTGCTCGGTATATGTTGGTACTTTTCGGCAATTTTAAACGGTATACTTGGGTTTATTTTCCAAAGGAGAAACAAGAGGCATTTTCTAAATTTTGAGAATTTAGAACTATAATTGAGGGAAGGCTCTGAAAAAAGGATTAAGAAGTTTCGAACCAACAATGGAGGCGATTTTACATCCAAGAAGTTTTTCTCATTTTGCGAGAGGTATGACATCAAGAAGGAGTTGACTTGTGCTTATACACCGCAACAAAATGGTGTGGCGGAATGAAAAATTCGGCATCTGGTGGAGGTATGCAAGAGTTGAGTGTATACGAAGAATTTACAGAAGACCTTATGGGCAGAAGGTATGACATGTGATACCTACGTGATTAATCGGCATTCCTGCAGTCCAATTAACATGAAGTCACCTCACGAGTTGATGTTCGACGAGAAGCCAAGTGTGAAGCATTTTAAGGTGTTCGGTTGTACGTACTTTGTTCACATACCGGGTGAGAAGAGGACGAAATTAGATACTAAGGCTCGGAAGTGTATTTTCATTGGTTATGATCAAAGAAAGAAAGAATGGAAATGCATGGATCTGATGTTTGATGAAGCATCTTCTCTATATGGTGATGGTGGTTCCCAAGCAGTAGTTTCGAATCTGCCGACGTCACCTATTATTCACGTGGGAAACCCGGGTGTTGATGACATGGGTAACCCGAGTGAAGATCCGAGTTTCTCGTCGCTTATGTCGACTGTCACGAGTTTAAGTGAGATGGATCAAGGTGACAGAGGAAGCAACGAAGTGCAATCGCAAGAAGAGGAAAATGCACAACCTCTAAGAAGATCGATAAGAACGTTAACTCGGCCGGCTAACAAAAAAGATGTATTTTGTCATCAGAC